>JAHWFP010249803.1:42036-68691 GCA_023313725.1 Lithobius niger
CCCCCCCCCCCCCCTCCCCCCATAAAAATAACTCGTAGGCTTTTATCGATCTACTCACGGAAATTCAGTTTAAAATTTAGACGTCAAAGTAGTAGAAGAGACCAGGCCATGTTTTTACTGTTAATAATTTGTTTGGCCAGGAATGTAGACCATTCACGTCCATGTTTTTAGCAAGAATTTATAGATTGTTTCCTAGATTTTTTTTTCAATCTTGTTTTTAGTAATTTGTTTTAGACTAGTAAACGGGAGGTCCTGGGTTCGAGTCCCAGTCGGGGCAGTTGTCTTTTCTTTCTTTCTTGGACTAGTGTATTGTGTATCCTCACAAGGACAGTCTTTAATGCAGACTGCTTGCTTCGTTTGTAATTTGTTTGGACAGGCATATAGATCATTCACGTCCAGTTTCTTGTTCAATTTTATAAGCTGGAAAGTTTGTTGTTTGGACGGGAAAAGTGTGTAGTCAGGTCGCGCGTTAATAAGCTCCGCCCCCAAAAGCTTGCGACCAATCAGCCCCGAGACGTGAAAAGAAGAGAGCCACGGTGGACGTGAAAGGAGCCACTACTTTTAAAAATTGAATGTTGGATTTAAAAAAGTAAAACGATCAGCCAGTTCTGATCTTTCTTAAAATGATTTTAATGTCCTAATCTGAATTATGGTATATTTTTAACGATTAATTTTGTATGCTTACCGTTATCAATTTGTTTTAGTGACGCTAAATAGTTTTAAACCCCATGATGTTTTGCGCTTCCGTTACTAAGCGACAGCCCCCTCTGGCGGTAAATCGCTGAAAGCAGGTACTTCTTTGGGCCAAAAGTTTACCGTTGTGGGAGAAATAGTGGCACTACCTATATAATCTACCCTGGTCGAGATAACATACCTAATTTTTTCTTTTTTTTTTGGTATGTCCGCTAAAGGGCTCCGTACGGGAGAGCTAAAATGTATCGCAGTAAATGCACGCGCTCGCCAATAGTACCAATCTTGATAGTATTGAGCGCGAGGCAAATTTTAGGTTCGAAGATAATAAGCAATATATCTCACCTGGCTTTGCAAAGAAATAAATTCTGGATCTACTGGCCTTATACTGAACAGCTTTCGTTTTATCGATTCCTTGCTGTTCCGGTTCCTGTCTCTCTATCCGACATGCACTGATATTCTGGGCAGTTGAAGTTCTGAGTATAATACGAGGAAAGGATAAGGACTTTCTGCCCCAAAAAGTTTCCATTCAGATGTGATTCGTACCTGTTTGCATACCGTCTTACCAATTCGTCCTGATGACGATGTGTTCGTGAATTCTCAGATTATGGTTAGGTCTCCCTGCAAACTTGGCAGCGTAGTTGAAATTTTAATACGATAGTGAAGTAATTTGTATAGCCCGTCTTGGCGTGGAGCTATGTTATTGTGCCGCAACCAAAGTGTGATCTGGTGTAAGACCAAAGCATTTTGCGAAATTGACTGATGGAATAACAGTTAATGATACCCAGTACTGTTTTTCAGCCGGTATTAAAATTAATATTATTGAATAATTCACTAAAACCACTATTTTTAGGGAACCGTTTTTACGTTTTAGATTTACGAAGCTGTAAGTTACCATGTCTTAAAACATATATATGGCATATAATTATCTTGAAGAAACAACAGGTATCGAAACAGCGCTGCATTAAAGTTCTTAACACTTATCACTGAAAAATAATGAAAAATGTTTATCAACTATTAGCCTGATAACCCGGAAAACAATTGTAGGCAAGAAAAATTCAATGGTTTGAACACTAAAACACACATTGGCGGTGTAGTGTACATGTGTGTTTGTCGCCATTTTTGCTTTACTGACCTATATTAATAACAACACCATAGAAGAACAGAAAACGCTGCAAAAAATGTAATACTGAAAATCATTTGAATTACAGTGGCTTGGCTATAGAAGAATAATGTTTACATGTGTGTAGCCCACGTAGATAGCCATTGCATTTAATGTAACAAAATTGTTCAGAGGAATAAGTTGCATCGCTTGCCGTTTTTACAATGTGTAAATTGTCGCGCTTTATCAAAAGGCAATTACGTAGAGGTGGGAAATTGCATGAACTAGTTTAGTTGAATGCAGTCTAAAGCAAAATAATTCAGTGTAAACTTCTAAGAAACCTACAAGTAAAAAAAAAATGTTTACACCCAAGCTAGATGTAACGCAAAAATCCATAACCCACCAAAATGAAAACAAAAATGCAAAAGAATATCATAAGATAGAGTTGTCGACCACCGTCAAAGACGGTTCAAAAAAATTCACGCTGTTACCGTACCCATCACTCTTCCAGCTGGCAATGCATTTCAGTGTTTGCTAGTCAAGGAAGAACAAGTGGACCGATACCTTTGATATCGAAACAGTTTAATCGTCCTGGGTTGGTCGTAACGTTCAGGTTGTCAGGGTGTCTCGTAAAATCCAATGCAACTGAGACTGCTTGGAATGGGACTGTCAGCGGATGAGCCAGTCTATATCTCCAAAGTGGTTCAGCCCAGGTCACCTACTTTACTAAGCGACACAAATAATAGCCCTTGCCCATTTATCATTTTTCCAGCTCTTCTCTGCAGCCCCACTGAATAGGCCCTGTTAGGCCCTGTTTGGTGAGGCCCTGTTTGGTGCGTTAGGGCGAAAGTGTAGGTTTACAGAGCATTGCTAAATTTTCACAAATGGGCGACTTAACAGCAACTCGGTCGACTAAGTTCTGCGGAAAAAACTTGTAAGTGTGAATTGTATGATGCTACGTTTTCAGAAATGGGGAGTTCACAGAGACGCAGTAGAATTCATTCTAATGAGAAAGCTTTTAAGTGCGAATTGTGTGATGCTGCATTTCCACAAGTGGCTCAGTTGAAGTCTCACAGTAGAGTTCATTCAGGCGAGAAACCTTTTAAGTGCGAATTGTGTAATTCTACATTTTCACATGCAGGAAGCTTGAAAATGCATAGTAGAATTCATACTGATGAAAAACCTTTCAAGTGCGAATTGTGTGGTGCTGTATTTTCACAAGCGGGGAATTTAAAGCGACACTGTAGAATTCATTCTGGTGAGAAACCTTTTAAGTGCGAATTGTGTTATGCTGCATTTTCAGAATTGGCTCATTTGAAGTCTCATAGTAGAATTCATTCAGGTGAGAAACCTTTTAAGTGCGAATTGTGTGATGCTGCATTTTCTCAAGTGGGGAATTTAAAGCAACACTGTAAAATTCATTCTGGTGAGAAACCTTTTAAGTGCGAATTGTGTGATGCTGCATTTTTACTAGTGGCTCAATTGAAGTCTCATAGTAGAATTCATTCATGTGAGAAACCTTTTAAGTGCGAATTGTGTGATGCTACATTTTCACGTACAGAAAGCTTGAAACGACATGCTAGAATTCATTCTGGTGAAAATCGTTTTAAGTGTGAATTGTGTAATGCTGTATTTTCACGACTGGAGAATTTGAAGTTACACAGAATTGCTTCAGGTGAGAAACCTTATAAGTGCGAATTGTGTGATGCTGCATTTTTTGAAGCGCGGAAATTAAAGCGACATAGTAGAATTCATTCTGGTGAGAAACCTTTTAAGTGCGATTTATGTGATGCTGCATTTTCACGAGTGGAAACATTGAAGAAACATAGTAGAATTCATTCTGGTGAGAAACTTTTTAAGTGCGAATTGTGTGGTGCGGCATTTTCACAAGTGGGGAATTTGAACTTCTTAGAAGAACTTCTTAGAAGAACTTCTTAGAAGACTTCAAGCTAATTATGTCCTCCGCTGAATGTGCTTGCTCACATTTGCTGTTGAACTTAACCTCTTACGCACCTTTATCTGTACGCTTTCTCACTGCTGAACACTTTGTGGTGTGATACTGTTCGTAAAAGAATATCGTGAATTGTTTTGTGCTTCTTTTTCACAACAGCGAGCTGCGGGTCCGGTTTGTGCTGCATTTTCACAATGTGAACTCAAAAAGGTTCGCAGCAGAATTCCATCTGGAGAGATGCCATCGAAATGTGACTGGGCAATTTGTTCACCATCATGTCCGAAGTTGATTCTTTAGTATTTTTGTATTATCTTATTATACCTTTAATTGTGCTTGAAGTGTATGATTTGTTGTTTTTGTTGTACCTAGCTGTACTCTCAATAAATACCTTACCTTACCTTACCTTACCTTGAAGTTGCACAGTAGAATTCATTCATCCGTTTATCCGAACAAGTCTTAAATTGGTATGAACAATTTTTGGTTGGAAGAACACGGTGCGTTGTTCTTGGAGACGAGAAGTCTGAATCGTGGACGTTGTATCGGGTGTACCCCAGGGTACTGTAAGTGCTCCATGTCTTTTTAATGTATGTTAATGACGTCGTGGACAAAGTTAAGTCGACACCGTATCTTCTGGCTGATGACTGCAATGTTCTTCGAGAAATCAATACTATGGAAGACCATAGAATACTGCAGCATGATCTAGATGAGGTTGCTCAGTGGTGTGACACAAGGGAAATGAACATCCAACCTAAGAAATCGGCTGTTAGGCCACGAAAAAAAAATTGTTTGGTTTACGGGCAAGGTTGAAAATTGAAGCACCAGGTAACCAGGCATTTTATTTTATTTTTTATTTTATTCAACTGGCCACATTTCTTTGTCGTGTACCTAGCTCAAAGCTAAAAGAGTATGCAGGCAGCCTAAAAAAGTATACTATTCTGCTAATATGCTATTTATTTTGTTTAGTATTAAAAATATTTTAGTTTTTGCCAAATAACTTCTTAGTGGTTTCAGTTAGAGGCTTGAAATTAACACCATAGGAAAGCTCGTTTTGAACCGGTTAAAATGGTATACTGGAACGTCAAAAACGGTCAAAATTTTGCGAAAATATGACCCGCGATAATTTAACGAACGCGCCTGTAAACCAAACAATTAACTTTGCATGGCCTTATCTCTTTTACAAGAAAAACTCCTGACAATATTAGTCGTTCTGATTAGGCTATGCGATGTCAGACACAACCATCGTGAACATCGTCTGGAACTGTTGTACAAGATACATAGTAATGCAACTATCGTGGACAAGTCCATTTATCTAAAACAGCCGTGTTATTATGGAAAGAATGATCATATCCACAAGATTCGACGCTTTGACTGTACCAGAGATTATTTTTGTGATTCTTTTTATCCCCCGTACCATGAGAGAGTGGAATCTTTTGGGCCAATTTGTTGTCACTGCCTCCAGCAGGGCTGGAAAAAGTTCCGTATCCTGGTATCTAGGATACTGGGAAGCTTGAGATGTTAGCGGGAAGCCTACGAGCAAAAAAAAAATCGTTGTATAAGTGTAGTTTCAGAAATTTCAAAAGCCACTTGCTCGTATATGGTTTGCATTTCGTTTAAACGTAAAGAGGAGTTCCCAACGTTAGTTGTTTTAATAGCTGCACAGCGCAAAGTGTTTTAGGCTAGTCCTTCCCGCAAAGTGTTTTAGGTCCTTCCCACACTTGTAATGGGCATGGTCCACTCTCTCAGGCCAGCAAGGAGACAGCTGGGGTGAAGGTTTTTTTTTGGGGGGGGGGGCAAGAGTCCAACTACAACGATTCTCAAAGGTGGCTAACTTGTGCAAATGTCTTGAAGTGTTAATGTAGAAATGATAATTTTACTGCCTGAAAAAATTAAACAGTTGGTAGGTACTGAATATAATTAAAATAAAGTAAAATATTCCAGCAATGCTACAAGAGCTTTGAAAGGTTCAGTCTGTTGAGAAAAAGTTCCACTTGATGCAAAAACTGCTAATCAAAATTTCCAATCTGCTATACAAGTTTCATTGTGCATCGCAGTTTAGCTAATCAACCTTTGTTGTGGGGGGAGGAGCCGAACAGTGCATTTTTGTGCAACAGACACACCAAAAAAAAAAGTCGTTAGGTCCACATTAAATTGGAGCAGGTAGGCTAACGTGGGATACGGGGAGCTTGGAACTTTTTCCAACCCTGGCCTCCAGTTTAACTGGCTTCAAAAGAGGTTGTATGGGGCTCAGGAGTGATGCTCTTTGCTCTCACTCTGGCTAATGTGTTGCGGTATTTTTTTTACCTTTTCTTTGTTTTTTTTTTTTTCTTTAATATGTATTTTATATGGTTTGCCCTCTTTTATTTTCGAATGGCCCTGTTAATGCTTTTATTGTGTTGGGCCAAATGGTGATAAATAAATAAATAAATAAACCTTTCTAGTGCTGATTGTGTGAGATGCATTTTCACAATTGTACAATTTTCACAAAGACTCAACGCTGGTGGCTTCTGTTGGGATGCCGTTTTAAATGTGAGCTGGGTTGTGCAGCATTTTCACAATGCAGACATTTTTGCTCGGAAGATTCCTTGTGATGCTGAGACTCTTGCTGAACTCCGCCACGTCCATCCATCTGGTGATGAACAACACGACTTTCCCTCTGCCCCTGCGGATGACGCTTCTTTCCTCAAGGTTCCTGGAGCCGATGTTCTTGTGGTTCTTGGCTCCTTCCATGCCGGTTCTTCGGGGGGCCTGGATTCCCTGCGTCCGCAACATCTTAAGGACCTTGTGGGTGATAGCAACAGCATTGTTCGTGAGCGACTCGTTTAAGTTCCCTCGTGAAGCTGTGTCACTTGATGCTGTCCGGCCAGGTCCTGAGTCTATTTGTTCTGTTTTGTATGGGGCCTCTCTTGTCGCGCTGAGGAAAAAAGCCGGTGGAATCCGTCGGCAACCTTCCGCCGCTTAGTGTCCAAGTTGGCCTCCACCCGCATTTCCGCTAGGTTCGGTGGTACTCTTCGCCCTGTGCAACTTTGGTTTGGTACCCCTGGCGAGGCCGAGGACGCTGTTCATGCTACACGTCGCTATGTTCACCACACGCACGACGCCTCCAGGGTGATTCTTAAAGTGGACTTCAAGAATGCTTTCAATACTGTGCGGCGGGACCATATGCTGTCTTCCGTTAGTACCCTTTTCTTTTCCAGTGCTACAGACAGCCTTCCCTTCTGGCTTATCAGGATCACTTTATTTCTTCTTAGAGTGGTATCCAACAGGGTGATCCCCTTGGCCCTGCTCTCTTTTGTTTAGCTGTGCATCCGATTGCTTTAGCCATGTCTGCCGACCTTAATGTGTGGTTCCTTGATGATGCCACCATTGCGGGCCCACCATCTGCTGTTCTCCAGGACTTTAAGCTACTCATCGAGGGTTCTCAGAAGCTTGGGATGGAGGCTAACCCTTCCAAGAGCGAGTTGATCGTCCTGGAATCTTCCATTGAAGAGGAAACATCCATTATCAGCAGGTTCCAGCGCTTCGCTGCTGGCCTCCGTGTCCTGCGTCTTTCCGAGCAAGTGCTTTTAGGAGCCCCTTTGTCTGAAGAAGCTATTGCGTCTTGTTTTGGACGCCAAGACCGATGCGCTTCTTACTATGTCTGGCAGGTTGTCGCTATTTCGGCCCACTGTGGTTTCTTCCTTCTCAAGAACTCTCAGGCCATCCCGAAGCTTTCTTATCTTTTGCGCTATTCTCCAACTTGGAAATGCCTGGATGGTCTTCACAGATTTGACAATTCTCGCCAGGCAGCTTTGGAATCTGTCACCAACACGCAGCTCTCTACTGCTGCCTGGGACCAGTGTTCTTTGCATGTCTCCAAGGGCGGTTTAGGGATTCGCCATGCTTCGAATCTTTCGCTTTCTGCTTTCCTGGGATCCTCCTGCAGCACCACCAGGCTGGTAGAGGAAATCCTTCCCTTGTGCTGCAGGGATGGTCCAGATCCGCTTCTCTCCGAGGGCATTACTCTTTGGTCGCAATCCAGCCAGTCACCCCCCCCCCCATTGGTAATGCCCGGACTTGGGTCCTCCATGAGTGAGCTGCTACGCTCTCCGACAAGGCTCGTAATTTGGGGGTCTCCACCAAGGAATCCGGCACCTGACGGAACACATCTTGACAATGGGGCCTTCTGCATTGCCATCGCCTTACGTTTGGGTTGCCTGATCTGCGAACCACACATGTGTCCTTGTGGAGCTCTAGTCGATGCGTCGGGCACACACGGCCTCAGCTGCAAGAGGAGTGCAGGCCGTTGGTGCCGCCATTCTTCCATCAACGATCTTATCAAGTGGGCCCTTGTCTCTGCTGGGATACCATCTCAGCCTGAACCTTTGGGTCTGGACCGTGAAAATGGCAAGCCGTCCAGATGGCATCTCCTTGATTCCGTGGGCCGACGGACGTCAGCTTGTCTGGGACTTCACTAGTACGGACTGTTTGGCCCCTTCCTACTTAAATGCTACTTCTGCCGAGGCATTGAGTGCCGCTTCTGCTGCTGAAGCTTGGAAAAAGCCAAAGTATGAGTACCTGTGCAACCGTTATGTGTTTTGCCCTGTTGCCATCGAGACGCTTGGGTCCTGTGGGTGCCAGGGTCTCTCCTTGATTAACGCTATTGGCCGCTTTATAACCAACGCTAGCGGGGAGAAATGGGCCACGGCCTACTTGATCCATAGGATCAGTGTTGCTGTTCAGCGAGGGAATGCCGCGTCGATTCTTAACACCATTCCTGCTACGGCAGCCCTCGATGAATACATCAGCAGGCTGTGATCTGGTTTTCTGCTGCGTGTGTTGAAGATTACCGATCTGCCGTTGTGGTTTTTGTATTCGTGTTTTATTTTTTATTTCATTTTTTTTCTGTTTCTATGTGCAGTTTATTTTATTTTTGTTTGTGTTTTTTTTTTGTATGAATGGAGTTTTTTTTGGATCTCATTGATTTTTAAGGGTTGTGTCTTCATTTATATATTTTTTTATTTACAATTTTTTTTTAGTCTCATTAATTTTTGTTTGTACATAAGATGTTTACTTTTTGAAGTGTATTAATTTGTATTTTGAAATAAATCTTTAAAGTTTTAATGCCGAATTCATTCTGGAGGGAAGCCATTGAAATGCAAATTTGCTATTTGTCTGCCTTCGTGTTAGGCTTTATCACCAAATTCCTTATTATCATTGTCTTGTACATTTAACGGTGTGTGAAATGTAGTAATTGCTGTTACTGGTGTACTTCGTTGTACGGTCAATAAAAAATATATACTTACTTTGAAGTTGCGCAGTAGAATTCATTCAGGTGAGAAGCTTTTCAAGTGCGAATTGTGTGGTGCTACATTTGCTAAGTGTTTGGAAGAAGGTGAAACTGGCAGCAACTTCGCATGGTTGATAATTCCCTTGCTGTCTGCATTTTTGGTGGGACTAATGGATGGCGTACTACGTTTGGTTGTTTAATATCAATTAGCTCTCACCCACAAAGATCCCACAAACCGTATTCGTTTCGCCATTGACGTTTGGTTGTGAAATTAATAACGCCCTTCTGGAGTATGGGAGGTGGTGTAACTCTCGGACTTAAAGCGAATTTGTGGACGAGCTTCACAGGAGAGTTCAAGCTTGTGTTATTCTATGCAATGATGTGACCACCTGAGCGCAACTGTGACTCTTATCAACCTTTGGTTGTAGCTGTTTGTGGGATTTGCTTGTTATTACTGTTCCTTTTTTTATCTCCTCAGTAATTCCTTGTGTTTGTTTGCTTGTTTTTCTAAACTTCCATTGATTGAACTCTGGAGTGTACCTTCAGTTATTTTGTATTAGGCTCCACACTGCATAATGCTGTGTTTATGTACCACGTTGTACGCATAATAAACTACTTACTTACTTATGAGGTCAACCGGTGAACTTCATTTGTTGAAGAAGTACTGTGAAAAAGAAAATTTATTTCAAAGTACAAACCAGTACACATCGAAAGTAAACATGTACAAAACAAGTTAATAAGGGAAGAAAAATAAAATATGTATATAAAAATATATATGAATACACAACCCGTAAAAATCTATGAGATCCAAAAGAACTATATTTCATACAAAAAACAAATATATAAAACAAATTGCACTTTGAAACGGTAAAAAAACAAATACAAAAACCACAACGGCAGATTGGGAGGCTTCAACGCACACAGCAGAAAACCAGATCACAGCCTACTGTGTATTCATCGAGGATGCCGTAGCAGGAATGGTGTTTAGAATCGAGGCGGCATTCCCTCGCTGAACAGGCCGTGGCCCGTTTCTCCCCGCTAGCATTGGTAATCGAGCACCCAATAGCGTTAATCAAGGAGAGACCCTGGCGCCCAATGGACCCAAGCGTTTCAATGGCAACGGGGCAAAACACATATCGGTTGCACAGGCACTCATACTTTGCCCTTTTCCTAGCTTCAGCAGTAGAAGCTGCACTCAATGCCTCTGCAGAAGTAGCATTTACGTAGGAAAGGGCCAAACAGTCCGACCAATTAAGTGAAGTCCTATACAAGTTGACGTCCACCCGCCCACAGAATCAAGGAGCACGGTCCAGACCCAAAAGTTCAAGCTGAGGTGGTATACCAGCAGAGCCAAGGGCCCGCTTGATAAGACCGTTAACGGAAGAATGGCGAGACCAACGGCCTGCACTCCTTTTGCAGCTGAGGTCGTGTGTGCCTGACGCATCAACAAGAGCTCCACAAGGACACACGTGTGGTTCGCAGATAAGACAACCCAGACATATGGCGATGCGGACGGCCCCATCATCAAGATGTGTTCCAAGCTGTGGTGATGGGAGGGCGTTCAGCCAGGCACCGGATTCATTGGTGGAGACCCCCAAATAACGAGCCTTGTCGGAGAGATTAGTAGCTTGCTCATGGAGAACCCGGGTCAACACCTCCACACCTGGTTTTCCCATTCCCGCTGGGAAGTCCGGGCATTACCAATGGGAGGTGGTGACTGGCTGGATTGCGACCAAAGAGTAATGCCCTCGGAGAGAAGCGTATCTGGTCCAGCCCTGCAGCACAAGGGTAGGATTTACTCTACCAGCCTGGTGGTACTGCAGGAGGTAGTAACACAGGAAAGCAGGTAGCGAAAGATTTGAAGCATGGCGAATCCCTAAACTGCCCATAGAGACATGCAAAGAACACTGGTCCCAGGCAGCAGGAGAGAGCTGCCCGGAGAGAATTACCAAATTACCTTTCTGGGCATTTCCAAGTTGGAGAACAGCTCAAAAGATATGAAAGCTTCGGGATGGCCTGAAAATTCTCAAGAAGGAAGAAACCACAGTGCGCCGAAATGAGCGACAACCTGCCAGACAAAGTAGCAAGCACTTTGGTCTTGGCGTCTAAACAGGACGCAATTGCTTCATCGGACAAAGGGGCTCCTAAAAGCACTTGTTGGGAAGGACTCAGGACACGGCTGCCAGCAGCGAAGTGCTGGAATCTGCTGATGATGGAAGTTTCCTCTTCAATTGAAGATTCCAAGAAGATCAACTCGCACTTGGAGGGGTTAATCTCCAGCCCAAGCTTCTGACAACCCTCATTGAGCAATTTAAAGTCCTGAAGAACAGCAGATGGTGGGCCTGCCATGGTGGCATCATCGAAGAACCGGATGTTGAGGTCGGCAGACATAGCTAAAGCAATCGGATGCACAGCTAAAAAAAAAAGAGCGCAGCCAAGGGGATCACCCTGTTGGATACCACTCTAAGAAGAACTAAAGTGATCCTTGTAATCCAGAAGGGAAGGCTTTCTTTAGCGCTGGAAAAGAAAAGGGTACAAATCAGGAAAGCTCTCTTTAACGGAAGACAGCATATGGTCCCGCCGCACAGTATTGAATGCATTCCTGAAGTCAACTTTACGAATCACCTCGGTGGTGCCATGCGTGTGCTTCACGTGTGTGCATAGCGTCGTGTCGACCCCGCCAGGGGTGCCAAAACCAAGTTGCATAGCACAAAGAGTAACACCGAACCTAGTTGAAATGCGGATGGAGGCCAACTTGGACACTAAGCGGCAGAAGGTGTTGCCTATGGCAATGGGTCTGATCTCACCGGCCTTTTCCTGAGAGCAACAAGAGAGGCCCCGTACAAGACAGGGCAAATAGACTCGGGGACCTGGCCAGACAGCATAAAGTGACACAGCATCACGAGGGAACTTAAAAGAGTCGCTCGCTCACGAACAATGCCGTTGCCATCACCCATAAGGACCTTTAGATGTTGCGGACACAGGGAATCCCCAAAGAACCGGCATGGAAGGAGCCAAGAGCAACAAGAACATGGACTTCAGAAATTTTGAGGAAAGAAGTATCATCAGCAGGAGCAGAGGGAAAGTCGTGTTGTTCCTCAGTAGAAGGATGGATGTGGCGGAGTTCAGCAAGGGTCTCAGCATCACAAAGAGCAAAAGAATCTTTCGGGGCAAATCACACGCACGGGGCAAATCACACGCACAGCACCAGAAACATAACCATCGGCAATCTTAGCCTCAACAATCCTCTTCAGAACGTCGTCGGAGGTTGGTTTTCACTTGCCAGCAAAACGAGGTTGGAGAGACCGGATAGGATCAAGATTCTGGAGGAAATCATCAACCTGTCGCTTAATCAAGGTGGCTAAGGAGACCACTCTCGCAGACTGGTTCTTTGGTACACTGGTTCTTTGGGAGCAGGCGTTACCATAGAACCAGTGTACCAAAGATCCAGTGTGCATAGTAGTCTCCTTAGCCACCTTGATTAAGCGACAGGTTGATGATTTCCTCCACAATCTTGATCCTATCTGGTCTCTGCAACCTCGTTTTGCTGGCAAGCGAAAACCAACCTCTGAAGAGGATTGGTGAGGTTAAGATTACCGATGGTTATGTTTCAGGAAGTGTCGGAATTATCCCAAACACACCGTTCAATGATAGCAGAAAGGGACTCGGCGGCAACAATTCGGGAAGCCTTGGGGATCCTACGGATGGTTTGGTAGGTGTTCAAGTTTGAAAGCCATTCCCCTAAGGAAATGGACGGAGGAGCAGGCTGCGTGACATGTGGCCTTGCTGCGGGTGCAGGGGGGATGGACACAGAAGGGGCAGGATTGGGTGTGGTGAGCGATCACAGCCTGCAGAAGTTCCATTGGTGGTTGCCAAGGCCAGCTCCAGCTTGAAAGTTACGCTTACACCATCCACAAGGCAACCTCAGGCAGTTGATGAACCAGGGTCAAGGGAACCAGGTGCAATATCAGTGCGGTCCACCATATTAAAAAGCAGAACCACAAGCAGAAGAATGGCCTATCACTACAGAAAAGAGCCACCATGCGCAAACTCATCACACAGCTCACACAAAAAATCACACCAAAGCATGCGCAGAACCACAAAAATCACACTGAAAGTTATCTCTCTGGTAAGAGTAACAGAATTCGACCTCAAGTAGCCTCTTGAAACAATATGCACAGTTGAGTGCATTGCTCCATCGTGAGAAAAATGGCAAATACGGTGCTCGAGTAAATGGCCTGCTACCCAAGTCGTTCTTGAACGGCATATCATCGGTAAGAACACACCCACGTTGATGCTCAGTTACCACGCTGTACATAAAGCAAAACCACATGATGTACATTTGCAGAGCCTTTCGTCCGAATGAATACGAAGAGGTTGCCGTGCGGATCCACGTACGCAAAAAGCAGCCACACAAACATCGCAATAAAATGGTTATGACCCAAAACGAGCCAGAACCTGAAGGAGCATCAAAACATATTCACATCGTAAAAAAGCAGCACTACACATTACACATTAAAACTGCTTCACTCTAGAAAGAACTTGCCAGTGTGTCTTTAATTGTCCCATTCCCTCAATGAGAAAACGCAGCGTTACATAAATAGTAAATGTATGGCTTCATTGTGAAAATGCCGCACCAGACAATTCACAGTTAACAGGTTTCACCCCAGAATAAATTTCACAAGAGCCTTCAATGAGCCTTCGTGAAGAAGCATTTCCCTGTAGAAGCTTTTCATGAAGTACCTGCAACACAAAGGTAACAGCAATGTGGTATTATATACGATTGTACATATCAAACTAAAAGCAAAAAACAACCAACAATCACCCATCTAGACAGCCAGTGGCAAGTTTCCCCAAGGAAGTTTTAAAGCCAGAGAGATTGATGTGTTGTACACATTCTATCGGCAGCTTGTTCACCCAACAACAGTTCTTGGGTAAAATGAGTACTTGAAATAGTCAGTGCTTGGCTGCCAAACGCCAAGCTTCATGGGATGATCGTTTCGGCCAGTAAAAT
This sequence comes from Lithobius niger, assembly GCA_023313725.1. Taxonomy (NCBI): domain Eukaryota; kingdom Metazoa; phylum Arthropoda; class Chilopoda; order Lithobiomorpha; family Lithobiidae; genus Lithobius; species Lithobius niger. Next base: position 56,060 of record JAHWFP010249803.1, read on the forward strand.
ATGGTTTAGTAAGCCGAATTTCAGGATCCACGATGGTACGACCATGCGCAATTTTGTGAAGGAGAGCAAGCCTGCTGTCCTTTCTCCGATCTCTCAAAGTATGTAAGTTTAATTTCTTCACCATCTCACTAACACTTGCAAACCAGCTGAAATTGTTTTTACAAATCTGGTGGCACGCCTCTGGACAGCCTCAAGCATATTAAACTGGACCTCCTGGTAGGGGTCCCATACCACGGCGGCATACTCGAGTTTTGATCTGACCATACTTTCGTAGGCAGTGAGTTTAGTAGTGTGTGAAACCCCGTAAGACTTTACTCAAAAAATGGAATTGCTTTCCCGCGCGGTTTGCAATGCCACTAATGTGGGAATTCCAGTTAAGAGTGTTGTTTTTAGTGACACCTAAAATCTTCACCTCCACCACTCTAGGAATTGCATCATTACCTACTTTGTAGTCAATAATAATAGGGATTTTCCTTCTGGATACTGACATGACTGCAGACTTTAGAGGCTGGATCGACATCCCCCAGGTCGAACACCAGTTAAACACATTCGTAATAACTTCCTGGAGAGCGATGGAATCAAAATGGGTGCAGATGTTTTTCATCATTGTGCTGTCATCAGCAAAAGCTGATCCATGATCTCCAATAATCTCCATTAGGTCATTCAGGTAAATAATAAACAAAAAGGGCTCGTAGACTGATCCCTGAGGCACACCAGAAAGCACGTTTTTGAATTCAGAAGCAACACCAATGATTACGAAGCATTGTGTTCTGTTTTTAAAAAAAGATGCAACCCAATCAGCTATGTGACCATGACCATACAGTCATATGGAGTTTATGGACGAGTAAGGCATGCGGAACTTTATCAAAGGCGTTTTCCAGGTCAATGCTGATAACATCAACTTGTCCTCCTCCTTGAATGCCTTCAGCAATCTTATGGCACCTTTCCACTAAAAGTAAGTCAGTAGAGGCCCCTTATCTGAATCCAACCTGATTAGCACGAAGCACATTGTTTCGGAGCAAGTAGCAAAAACAGTGTTTCACGATGTGTTCAAGCATCTTAGAAAGATTTAATGTAAGTAAAACAGCTGGTGTAAAGCGTAGATCACAGTAAAACCCAACAAGGAATTAGAAAAAAGATTTCAATCTGAAGTGGAACACTGTTCAAAAAGAATACCAGGTAGGTCATAAAAGTCCAAAGCACACACGAGAAAATTTCCGGATAAAGAGTACTGAAGAGACGATTGATGGCCAACAACAATGCAAGATGGCGGCTACCAACGAAGCTGGAGACATCCCAAAAGAAAAATCCCAGTAGAAGAAACAAATACTCCACAAATTGCATCCAGAACATCGCCAGGACAACCCTGCGACGTTAACGTCTTACACCATACCCTACAACAACAAGGTTCCAAAAAACTATAAAACATCGTAAAGACCAACAATTTGCAGAGCAAAATCAAACACGTGCCTACCACTGAGACATATCCAGCGATCAGTCTCACACTGTAAACTGCAAACTGTACCTCTTTTTTCCCCTTTTTTTAGCATCTTTTTTTTTTTTTTTTAGTTTTTTATATCTTAGTTGATACATGTATGTTCTTTTGCATACCAAATAGTGTCTAAACAGTGTACCTAGTCGTTCAGTTAAAAGCAATTTGATTTGAAGTTGCACAGTAGCATTCATTTAGGCAAAAGAAAATCTTTTAAGTGCGAGTTGTGTGATGCTGCATTTTCACCCGCATGTTCACTCGTATTTTCACCTGTATTTTGTAGCGGGCCCTCGCGCTACACGTGGTTCTGGACATCGCATGGTTTTTTTGGATTGCATTATTACCATCGATGTTCTGCGATTCTTATACCTATTTCTGTTTGATAATGAATGTTCCTAGACTTATTTGTGAGTGTGTTTTTGGATGGATTGATTCTTGATACTCCCCTAACGACATTGCGATTTTGAGTCGAGACTTTCTTCCCTTTTGAGAGCCGCCATCTTGCTTCTGTTGAGTATGGAAGGACTTGAGTGCGCCCGTGTGTACAGTGGAGAAATGCTGCTTGAATGTGATGAGAGTTGCAAAGATTTGATGCCTGCAATCGTTTGAACTCGACATTATATGTAACATTGGACTGGTTTTAATTGGAAAGTGCTGAGTGCACAACTCTTGCACATTGTGGTGTCGTCTTATGACGCATGAACATGCTTTAACCGGAAATATACCATGTGAATGCGAGGAGTTTGGAATTGTATTTGAATTCGTTCTGGAGAATAGCCATTTGTGCAATCTATTCAATCTATGCCATCTATCCATTTATACTATCTTTGTGCAATCTATTCATGCTGGGCATATTCCTAATGATTGGAGGCACGCTGCTGTTACACCAATACAAAAATTTGGTAAGAAGAATGATGCTAAGAATTATAGTCCTGTTTCTCTTACTAGCATCCCCTGCAAAATATTAGAACACATTATTGCTAGGGCTATGGCGGACTATTTAACGAAAAATGAACTGCTCAGTAGTAAGCAATTTGGCTTCAGGAAGGGAGGATCCTGCGAGTTGTTGTTAGCCAGCTTTATTCCCAGACTTGCTAAAACCATGGATGAAGGGGGCAATACTGATGTTGTGTTTTTTGATCACTCGAAAACTTTTGACAAGGTGCCTCACGGTTTTCTACTTTCGAAACTGCAGTCGTTTGGTTTTAGTCAAGAAGTGTTGATGTGGATTGGAGCTTTCCTTACTGGTCGTTCACAGTTTGTGCAGCTAGAGGGTGTGAAGCCTGCATAGGTCCCCGTTACTTCGGGGGTACCAAAGGGGTCTGTGATTGGGCCCTTGTTGTTTATTCTTTATGTGAATGATCTCCCCAGCCAGTTTAGGTCGGACAGCGTGATGTTTGCCGATGACTGTGGAATGGCCAGGCGCATCTCATCCTGTGTTGATAGTCAAATTCTGCAAGAGGACATTGTCGTGATGGAACAGTGGTGCGATAAATGGGGCATGTCCATGAATCCCAGCAAAACTGTTTTCATGCATGTGAGCCGTAAGACTGTTAACCTTTGTGATGTAGTTTACAAGGTTGGAATGTACAGATCAGGCAGGTGAACAAAACTGAGTATCTTGGGATTTTCTTGTCTGCCGACTTAGCCTGGTCCAGTCCCATTCACTGTGTTTTGACGAAGGTAGCCCAGCAAACTGGGTTTATTAGTCGTGTGATATGGGATTCGACTGTCGATGTGAGGAAAACTCTTTTTGACATGCTTGCTAGACCCTACCTAAGCTATGCTTCTGCTGTTTGGCTCCAATGGGGTCTGAGACTGCAACTTTAGAAGGACTGCAGAGAAGAATGCCAAGGATGGTTTACCGTGCTTGGGCAGGCACGGGACGTTTGTGTCAGTGGTCTAATGGGTGACATGGGCTGGACCACTTTGGAGAGAACAAGACAGGAATGTAGATTGACTCTCCTGTTTCGGGTGACAACCGGTGATACAATTTTGAATCCTATGGATTTTATGAGCCACCCTGACTACCTTGGGCGTCACCGACCAACCCAGAAAGATTAAGTTGTTTCAGTGCCAAAGGAACTTTTTTTGCCCGCACATTCTTCCCTGACACTATCAAACATTGGAACACGCTGCCAACAGTGAGCGTGATGTGTGAGAGCGCGATTTCCTTAGAGCTATCTTTGAAGCGTGGTCGCAGTCCTCCTGTCTGCAGTCATTCTCCTGTTTAACTTTTCTTTTGGATTCTCGTCTTACTCTTTAATTTTGTCTTTTTTGGTGTGTTATGGATTTTTGCATCATACCCAACTTGGGTGAGCAAAAATTTTTTTACTCATACTTATACATATACTTATACAATATTCACATATCATATAAATGGCTTCTCTCCAAAACGACCCTATTCAATGAACTCAATGGAAAAAACATCACCACATACACACAGTTCGCATAAGAACTGCTTCACTCTACGAGTAAATGCAGCGTTACACAAATCGCATAAAAAACTGCTTCCTAGCCCCAAGTGTACGCTCAATGTCGAGTTGAAAATGATAAAAAGACCGAATCAGTACCACAATCATCACATTTAATCCACATTTCCCCACTGCACGCGCAGGCGTGCTCAAATCCTCCACACGCAACAGAAGCAAGATGGCGGCTCACAATAGGAGGAAAGGCCATCGCACAAAAATCATGAATGTGGTAAAATCAAGAGTGAATCTAATCATAATCACACTCGCAACTCGGTCCTGGGATATTCATAATCAAGCAATATAATATGGTAGAAGGCTTACGAAACAGAGCTGAAGGCAAAGTCAGCGAAAAAACGACGATTCGTCCGGAACCGCGTGCACCCAACACTCAAACGGAATGAATTCGGAATGAATCCGGGATGAATTCGGCCAAAAATCTATAAAACTCGCCTTTGTGAAACAGCAGCACAACACAACACGGAATTAAACGGTTTCTCTCCAGAATGAATTTGGCTTTGTATCACGAGTATGGCAACAAAAACTGTAAAAACGATCCGATGGTGAAGACGCAGCAACACACACTCTGCACTTAAATGGCATCCTGCCACAGTGCAAACGGCGAAAAAACATGCACTACTTAAAGTGAAAGCGCAATAACAGGCACCTCGCGGGAAAATAACGCTTTCGCACAAGAAAGAGTTTGACAATGAAGAGTACAAAGGTTTCATTGAGAAGAAGCAACACAAGCTACGCAAATAATCAAGCAATATGGTGACGGTCAAGTATTACGTCATCAGACATTAGCCATTTTTAACCCCCCCCCCCCCGTTATTAATTGTCACCTGCTGGAGAACTCCCCATTCTGATGACGTAATACTTGAATGTCCCCCCCCCCCCATGCCAGAAAGACTCAGACAATGTCGTTCCAACCGACGTCTTTGACAAAAAACGAAAAATCACGAAAATCGTATACTGTTCAGCAGTGAAAAATCTTAAGGAAAAAAGTGCAACAGAGTAACTTCAACAGCGCGTGTGAGCAAGCGCATTCAGCGGAGAACATAATTAGCTTGAAGTCTTCTAGGAAGTTCCTCCCGAAAATCGAAACACTCTCTCGAACACACCAGTGTTGTATTTAGTTATTCATTGATCGATTGTTTAAATAAAGAATACTCATTACGGTTGTTTGCTATACGATGTTTACTCGGCCATCGCCGTTATTACACTACTGATATCAGCGCCCTGTGCCTCAATGCGCTCTTTTACACACTGATCTTTATGATTGATCTGGACACTACAACCACCTGCCGTATACCAACAAAGCGTAGTTGATTTCCTTGTCAAGTTGAGCGTTCCAGCCTTTGGTATTTCTAAACAGGCAAGAAGAGAGGCGGTTTTCGCTCTTTCTCATTTGCTGCCACAGTTGAAATTTACTCCATGTAGCCTGCAGAGGGAAGGTAAGGTGGTTACGCAGTACGCTGGAAGCAGGTCTCATGGTTGCTGGAGAAGCAAGACGATCCCAACGATCTTTTAATCGCTAAGTGGTAGGCTCTTGCGATCTCATTCCAGTGGCCCTTGATGTTGTCATTGCAGAACTCAATCACGTAGAGGTGAAGGGCGCAGATTCTCATAAAGCAGGGCCGGATTAAGGCAGGGACATTAGTCACATTTGTTCCTGGCCCCCAAATTTGTGAGGGGCCCCCGGCCGTGCTCAACAGCAGCCTGTTAACAGCATTAAATTGTTTCGTCTGACTTAAGGCTCAAAGAAATTAATAAAAAAAAAACGCTTTTACCAAATGTTCAAACCACCCTTGCTGTGACTCCAGTCTGTTTTATACGCAATAAATGTAATGTTCTTTTCCGGTGACCATTTGACCAGAGAGAACATTATTATCAGGATAGCTAGTTGTATTCAATCAGTGCTCTAAACACATATATGACACTGCAAAATGGTAGGCGTAAAAGATAAACACTATATCGTTAAGCTGGACCTTTAATCGACACTTTCCATAATATTGACCACACTGGTCTATTAAATCAACATGAGAGATAATGACCGATCGACGTGATTACAAATAATCGAAGTGAGGTATAGCGATTGGCATTACGATAACTACTTATTGTTGGAATAATTATCCTAACTAAGTAAATTATATTGGCTGGCCTTGGATTAATTAAAGTGCGCTGGTAATAATCATAGTCATGCGGAAGCTATGCAAGAAATACTTAGCTCTGTAAGAACTGGACTGTGGCTAACGAGCGGTGCTAACGCGGCACACGGCGTTCCGTCGCTTGGACGGCTCTAACTCCCGTGTCCGTACTCCGGATCGGCCCTCAGGAATGCAGACTGGCGTGTACAATTTTAACAATACTGGAACGCTGAAGAAGCCCGAATGAATGTGGCTGTGGGCTGTAGGCCGAGGCTCTCGAATAAATTCATTCATTCATTCATTCCGAATGAATGTTACATTCCTGGGTTGTGTTTTATACGTGATTGTTATCGCAGCCACATCAATCACTGTCTAAGCAGATTGATTGGATTTACGGAGAATTTTAAAGACTTGACAGTTCGGGCCATTCTCTTAATTAGGGGACCACTGTGCCTGTCAATCAAAGTATTGTCTAGTTTGGGAAGTACATTAGTGATTTCTTAGTATAACTCCATTAAGTGTCCCTATCTTAATTGACCTGTCATGCGAGTATCCGTTTAACAATGATTGATTGTTATTGTTGGAACTGATCGATTATTAGCGCTGATCTTATCTTAATTGAATTCTCTTCGTAAAAGCGATTAGGAGTTCTCTGAATCAATTAATAGCTATGCTGATAAGATAGTGTAAAGCAATGCCAATCCTTATCTCTTACAGTAAGTAATTATGGTGGTTTGTTCACTTGGAACGCAACTTCTCGGTCGTATTTAGAAAAGGTGAAGCTCCTATCTTATCTGATCAATTGGAGCCTATTTAGCCTATTCTCTACGGAATAATATTGAGTTCATATATTAATAATTATCTGATATATGTATACTTTTATGCATAATTAATTAGATGTATTGTTTCTGTAATAAAGACCAATTAGGCCTAATTAAAACCCTTACATAAACAGCTCCAGTCTGTTTTATACGCAATAATCAGATCCAGTCTGTTTATAAACAACATTGAGAATAGAGTTGACCTACCCCTGATGAGAAACATTTTTCCTTGATTGAAATACATCAAAAGTGATGTCAGAGCCAATGACGTTTAAGGTTTTTATCTATAATAAACTCTGAAAGGGATGTTCTTCGAGAGATTACTTAACAAAAGTTATCCGTGCCTTGGCTCATGTAAAAATTGCAAAGGTTTGTTGAAACAATTACATTTAAAAAAAAATTAAACATAAGCTTTTGAAATCCTTCACATCAAGCGGGCCCGCCGTTATGTCACTTCTGGTAAAAGTAAAAAAAAAGGTAAGGAATTTTGATACAAATGTTACATATTTTTTGGCGGGCAGGAGTTACAAGAATGGTAGGGGCCCTCGTGTTAAATTTTGTCCAGGGCCCCGATGAACCTTAATCTGGCATCGATTTCAGTAGAAATGATGTTGCAGACCATCATAAACACAGCATTGCTCTGTCTGCACAGGTTTTGACGAATGCAAGAAAGTTTTCTTCCCCAAACTCAGATCGGAGTAGAAAGTGAAACCAAGGTACGAAAGATGATCAACCCACTCGATTTGCTTTTGATATAGGGTGATTTTTTGATCTCGTATCTTGTCTCGTTCCCAGTGAAAAACAAATACATTTGGTTTTACAAGCGTTACAGGAAAGGCCAACGTGCCAAAGACTTTCGACAAGTGAGTCGAGGGCTTCTTGGAGACCCTCCCGGCTGAGACCAAGGCAAAAGACCTCGTCGGAGGACGCGTGAAAGCACATTTTCAGCGTTCCAAAAATGTGCTTTCTCGTGTATGCCGCCGATGTTTTTTTTCCCACTCCTGCAAAGTAAAGTATTTATTGAGCATACAGCTAGGTACATCAGGAGCAACATTAATGGTACAAGAAAATAATAAAAATAATAAAATACTTTTAAAAATAGGGTTCCTCTATGTGAAAATGCAACACCCCACAATACGCATTTCAATGCCACTCTCCAGGGAATTCGGCCATGCGTCTTCAAAGTGAAAATCCAGCACTGCACAATTCGCATAACAACAGTTTTTTACCAGAATGAATTCGATTTACCCTTTGTGTGAATGTTGCGTTACCCAATTGGCAAAAAAACAGTTTTTTTTCCAGAATGAATAAGACAATGCAGCTTAAATTATTCGCTACGCGAAAATGGCTTCGCATTTAAACGGCTCCACTCCAGAATGAATTCAACATTGGCATTAAAAGAAAACACTTCCAAGAAGAGAAAAGAATACACAAGTAGCCTACATAGTTGTGAAAATACGACACAAGTTCCTCTTCGTGAGAATGCAGCACTACACAATTCGTATTAAAACGGCTTCTCTCCAGAATGAATTCAATTGGCTGCATAATGCAAAGGTCGCATTACACAATTGGCAACTAAACGGCTTCTCTCCAGAATGAATTCAATTGGCTGCATAACGCAAAGGTCGCATTACACAATTGGCAACTAAAAGGCTTCTCACCAGCATGAAGAAAATTGCGCTGCTGTAAAGAATCACTTTGCATTAAATGCAGCGTTACATTAGTCGCATTAAAACGTCTGCATTCCAAAAGAATTAGAAAATGCAGCATAAAACGTTCTTTTTGCGTCAATGCAGTGTTGCAGTAGTCGTATTGAATATGAATATGAATTGAGTATGAATATGAGAGTGGCTCTTTTTTGTAAACTTGCATAATTGCACAATAGGCATTAACGGCTTCACTCCAAAAAGAAAATGTGGCGTCATGGATAAATGTCAGATAGGAAAGAACTGCTTAAAGAAACACTTCGCATAAATGCAGCGTTACACAAGTCTCATTAGAAACGGCAACTCTCCAGAATGAATGAGATATTGCAGCTTAAAATGTTCTCTTCACGTTAAAGCAGCGCAACAGAAGTAGCAATAAAACGTCTTCCCTCCAGAATTAATTTTACTGTGGCAAGGAAAACAAGTTCAATTTGGAACATCTTGGCGCAGCACAACATTGGCTTGTACCCGCCTGTATAGTTCGTTCAGGAAGTCTAATCCTCTCCTAATTTCACATCCCCTTCCAAATTCAACCAGGGCATGATGAATTTGGGAGTCAAACTCGGTGCACCAGCCGTTGGTGCCACCAAAAATATTCTGAGTAAGGCTATTAGAACCCGATCAGAGTTGTTGCCACGATCTAACTTTATTCCAGATGGTGATCAGACGAAAAGTGAGTTGACCGACTTTAAAACAAGCCTCATAATTGCTTGCGAACTTAGACCATCCAAGGGCACTCTTAATGCTGAGATGATACGTGCGAGCAGTTTCATCCTAGAGTGCCCTAGAGTTTTTGGAGCAGAACTCAAGTCCATAAAGGTGAAGGGCGCAACACTTCATAACATGCGGCAAGTCAGATTCAGTCATGACATTCCTAAACATCATATGAATAGCATTGCTTTGTCTAGCCAATTCTGACGAAGCTGTGTAAGCTGGTCATCCCAGGTGAAATTGTATGAGAAAACGACGCCTAGGTACACAATTCGCTCAACCCACTGAATGTTATTACCAGATATTTGAATAGTAGCTAAATTACTCTTTGGGAGTTTGCTCTTGCAGAAATAAATGCATTTCATCTTATTCAAGTTACAGGAGAGGTAAACCTGCTTAAGGCAACCGACGAGGGAATTAACTACCTTTTGGAGGCCGCAGCGGCTAAGGCTCAAGCAGATACTATCGTCAGCGTAAGCGACAAACCAAATTTTCTGATTGTCGATTCTCCAGGCGTCAATGTTCTATTCACGAGATTTCATAACATCATGAAATCATGAAGTCAGGGCTACCCTGTCTTACTCCCTTCTTGAAATGAAACGAAGAGGTAATGGCACCAGACCACCTGACCCTGATAGCTTCGTGGTCATATTGGGAGGCAAGCATCTCAATAATATTCTTCTTAACGTTGCGCTTGGTGAGGCACTCCCAAATGGTCGTCGTGGGCACGCTGTCGAAAGCCTTGGAAGTGTCAACAGCACAAGCATAAACCCTTCCACCTTTACTGGTACCCTTTTCGATGAGAATCTCGAGCAGCTTAGCGGTGATCTTGGTGGAGTGGAATGCGTTTATACGTGAACTGAGACTAAAAGGTGTGCAGAGAATCTTCGAATGCAGCCAGGATGACGCTGTCAAAGATTTTAGACCAAGGAGAGAAAATGCATAAAGGCATAACTGTTGCTCGAACTCTTATCAAGGTGTTTCCCTTTAACGATGGGGGCGTCACAGTTACGTCTTTAATAATACGAGGAGAATGAGCGTGTATAAAGGCACACTGGGTGACGTCAGTGACAGCAGCCCAAAAGGCTGCTCCCAAAGGTTGTTCAGCCTTAATGCCGTCTGGACCAGCAGCTTTCCCATTTCGGAATCCTCAGAGAGGATGAAAAATCATCAGTGTGTATCAGCCGAGAAACACACTACACTTTTACATTATTGTACTCTTTATAACTAAATGGCTTTTCTCCTGTGTTAGCATGTGCACAGTAAGACGGCTTTTTCGAGCGGATGCATAGTTACACTCGTTACATCTAAATGGCCTTTCACTAGTGTGTGTTACCATGTGTGTAGAAAGATTACATTTACGAGAGAACGCATAGTTGCTATCATTACAACTGAATGGCTTTTCACCAGTGTGTATTAGCTTGTGACTAGTAAGATGACTTTTTTGAGAGTACGTATAGTTGCACTCCGTACAACTGAATGGCTTTTCACCAATGTGTATTAGCTTGTGCTTAGTAAGATCACTTTTACGAGCGCACGCATAGTTGCACGCCTTACAACTGAATGGCTTTTCACCAGTGTGTTTTAGCATGTGCAGTTGAAGAAACCTGAAGAAACTTCGCTGTTGACTCACGATCTAAAGTTTATTACTTCCATTCAAACAGCCCTTCACACCTTGCCAACTTGACTGCTGACATCCAAGTGGTGCTTGAGAAGTATTCGTGGGCCCATCCTTTTCACACCAGCTTTCCGCAAGGATTCTGAAGCAATCCTCCACCCCTCCCCAACGTGCTCACAACCTCTCTGCTGGTCAGGTGCATGCCCTGCAGAGGCTTAGGGAAGACACAACCTGGACGATTTGTTTTACGGACAAAACGAATGGGACCGTCGTTCTTGATACCGTCGACCATGATGCTCGTGTCGTCACCGAGATTGAAAGAGCGGGTATTTACCAGTTTGTTCCTTACGATGTTGGAATGACCATCCACCAGAAAGTCAAAGACAAGTTCCTTAGTTTGGTTGAACAAGGTCTCCTGACTGAGGACGAAGGGAAGAAACTGGCCCCGCCTGATTCCGCGTGCCTCCCCACCATCTTCACGCAGGTTAAGTCACATAAAGCAGGATTCCCTCTTCGTCTCATCACCTCGGCCAAGAGAGCTCCTATCAAGAAAGTTGACTTGATGCTCACAAAGCGGCTCTCCAAGTATGTCTGGGGCAAACAGTCCATCCGTAACACTGAGGATCTCCTTGATGTTGTTGATCAGCTGGGAATCACTGAAGACCATCGTCTCGTCTCGTTTGACGTCACCGCTCTCTTCCCTAGCCTTCCACACTACCTGCTGCTTGAAATGTTTGACAAGTCGGCCAAGAGACTGAAGGTGAATGACCATGAGTACCAACTTGATCGAGAGCTCCTCCGTACCATCCTCTCTATCATCTATGTTCAGTTCCAGAGCTCTACTTATTGGCAAATTTCTGGAACACCGATGGGCTACTCGGTGCTCACCGGTGTTGGCCGAAATCGTTCTCCAGTTTCTGGACGAGCACGTGATGACCCTATTCCCAACCCTCCCTCTCTGGCGCAGATTTGTTGACGACGTCGTCACCACTCCACATATTGAGGTCCAGCAGCCGATATTCCAGTGCATCAATTCCTGGAATCCCGCTGTCCAATTCACTCAGGAAAATGAAATAGAAGGATGTCTTCCGTTCCTTGATGTGGTGCTGAGCAGAGAAAAGGACAAGATCACCTACTCGCCTTTTACAAAACCTACGCACACCGGAAGGCCGATTCCGTTCACTTCTTGTAACCCCCGCTTCCAGTTACGTGCTTTGGTGTCAAACGAATTGTGCAGTGGTTGCTCACTCCTCCAATGGTGATACTGGCAGGACCTACCTTCAACATGCGAAAACTAAGTTTCTTACCTTAGAGTACCCGGCGACACTCATCAATTCAGAAATGAAGAAATCGTGGCACAAAGCCAGGGAGCGCAGGCTGAAGGCTATGCACCGGGATCTTCTCATTCAGCCCAAAGATGACTGCCCTTTTGAGATTGTGTCCTACCTTCCCGGGCGGAGCGAGTGTGTCCGTGATGTCCTACAAAAACAGGGAGTCCGGTGTTTCTTACGGAATCCCACCAACATCCAGGGACTTCTTCGTCGAAATCGGATGCCACCAGCCACGAGTCCACCTCCCCTCTCTCCTCCACCACCTCTACCACCCCAGCCATGCCGCCGATATGCCACCAGGAGCAAAGACAAACCCCCACCTGCACCACCGC
>JAHWFP010249803.1:79909-102393 GCA_023313725.1 Lithobius niger
CCCCCCCCCCTCCCCTTCCTGTTAAAGTCCAACAAAAGTAGCTCCTACACACAGAAGAGCTGTCGTTTGTCAAATGAGACTACCCATCAATGATTTCTGCAGCCAGAAAAACAATAATCTCAAAAAATTAAAAAGTGTGTGTTTTTAAACCACGAAGGTATCCAGAATCATAGCAGTACAATGATTATTGATAGGATAAATGCAAAGTGTGTCTGACACGCCTATACCTCCAACGCAGCCAATCAACCTTTGCAAGATGAAGAATCCCCCATGGCCCAAGCATATTTTTAAAAAGTGTAGTGCCCTCAACATTAGCATTGACACTGACCACTTAGAAACTTTTTCAGACATTTTTCCAATGCGTTATTAGAATTCTAGTGTGCAAGCGTCAGTTTTGAGACTAAGAATTGTATTTTTCTCCTAGTTTGGTCAGTGTTTTTCTCCCCCCTCCCCATCCCAATAGGGCTAACAAAATATGATCCCTCTAAGAGGTCCCCAAAACATTTAATCCCCCCTCCCGCATATCCTTCGACGCCATCCCGGTCCCTAAAGTTGCCAAATTAAACACGTCGTGAAATTAACGATAATTTTTCGGTAATACTTAATATTTGTACCATTTGTTTTAATTGTCAAGGATACTAACCGAACTAAGTCTATGGTAATGATGAAGAAATCAAATTCATACGCGTGAACAAAATATGAACGCTTGGTTAAAATGCAATAGTTTTTATTTTATTACAATAAAATTTAATTCAGAGCAATTGAAAAAGGAAGGTCAGTAGTTGAGAAAACAGAATGCCTCGAAAATAAAACAAAAACATTAATAAAAAATAAGAACTGTAAATCATACCAAACGCTCGTTGATGAATGCAGGAGTAATAAAGTTAAGGTGGAAAAGTTGCACTTATACACAAACCTGAAAAACCGGAAAAAAAAGTTTTTAAAACTTTTTTTCAACCTTTGTTGTTGTCACATTCCAGAAAAAAAAAGTTTTTCTGTTCTTAATGATGAACATTGAGATTACTGTTTGCATTTAGCTAGCTTGGTGCCTATTTTTGCAAGCATGTTTGTTGTTTTCCATTCGTTCTTTTAATACAGGTAAGAAAATCTCGGGATGTTTTATTTAAAATTAATAAAAAATAAAATTAGAAATCGCACTAAAATAAAAGCTTATCTGTAACCTTTTAGGCGATACAGCAAAGAAAACTTTTTTTTTTCTTTTTAACTTTGCATGGTCGTTTTGAACTTTTTAAAACTTTAAAACTTTTTTCATTGCCTTATCGCAAGTAGAACGTGTTGGCTATCCAAAGAAATGGGGAACCTAACTAAAAAGAATATCCTCTTTTTTCCTGTCATGTTTTTTACAACATTACGTTTTTGGCCAAATTTTATTTAATTTTTTCTTTACCTTTGGTAAGTACGGACAGTCAGTTTCGAACTATCGTATTTTTATCTGGCTAATTCCTTTACATTTAATTTATACCTGGCCAATATCTTCTTTTTTTTTTTTTTAAATCTCTGGCCAAGTTTCTTTGCATCTTTTTTTATACCTGCCTAAATCTTTTGGGAATTTGAAAATCCAAATTGGATTCTTAATTCTTGAATTGTTGTAGTCAGGGGCAGCATAAATATAAGACCTACGGCCGTGTATACAATTTATACGCTCCTGTTGTAGTTTATGGCCGAACATCATTGTGAATTGCGGTGCGTCCGAGTGGGCGTTTGCCGTTATTTTCGCTTGTCGGATTACAACTTTTGGAAGATGGACAAAAAAATAACTTTTACAATGATTTACTACAACTATATAAATAACGCATATTACTTTATTTTTGTAAGCCTTCATTAATGTTTTAGTCGAGATTTTAGTAATGGAATGTAGCTTGCAAAGCTTAGCGCCATAGGTTTTGCTAGCTTCTTAACCCTTGCTCCGAGCTGATGATGATGATGATGATAATGATGATGATGATGATGCTAATGGCTCTCCCTTTTGAAACAGGGCGCAGACCGCCCTCCGTCACCTAATGGCGGCTGCATAGCCCATCGTCACCTCCAGATGAAGATGAGGATGATTATGAGTCGACGGCGAGAGGGACAATTTAGCCGGAGAAATCCAAGTGGAAAACCCCAGGATCTTTGACATGCCACAATCAACATGAGCACGAGGCACCACAGGGCCCTTCTCTTCCCGAAAATGCCAGGGGGTGGACGAGGCCAGGATCGAACCCGGACCTCCCAGGCAGAAAGCGGTCGTGCTATCCGCTCGCCTTCCTTGCCCCCTCAGCTTGCGACTCAGGCCGCGACGCGTTTTTCGCCAGATGGCGCCAGCTGTTGCAGGCATTGCACGCTCTACCATAGCGGAGTCATATCTGTGTGGGGCGGTTGTTCTCTAATCTGTGGACTTTACTACACACATGGAAAGACATAGAAAAGAAAATTCATTCAGGTGTAAGGAATGTAACCGTGCGTGCTCTACAAAAAGTGGTCTTAATAAGCACAAGGTAATACACACTGGTGAAAAGCCATACAGTTGTACGGAGTGCAACTATGCGTTCTCTCATAAATGTAATCTTACTAAGCATATGCTAACACACACTGGTGAAAGGCCATTCAGTTGTAAGGATTGCAACTCTGCGTGCACTGAAAAAAGTACTCTTACTGCGCACATGCGAACACACACAGGAGAAAAGCCATTCAGTTGTAACGACTGCAACTATACGTGTTCTCATAAAAGTAGTCTTGCTACGCACATGCTAACACACACTGGTAAAAAACCATTCAGTTGTAAAGATTGCAATTATGCGTGCTCTCTAAAAAGTAATCTTACTAAGCACATGCTAACACACACTGGTGAAAAGCCATTCAGTTGTAGCGAGTGCAACTATGCGTGTTCTCATAAAAGTATTCTTGCTACGCACATGCTAACACACACTGGTGAAAAACCATTCAGTTGTAAGGATTGCAACTATGCGTTCTCTCTAAAAAGCAATCTTACTAAGCACATGCTCACACACAGTGGTAAAAAGCCATTCACTTGTAACTACTGCAGCTATGCTTGCATTGCCAAAAGTACTCTTACGAGGCATATGCGAACACACACTGGTGAAAAGCCATTCATTTGTAACGAGTGCAACTATGCGTGTTCTCAAAAAAGGAATCTTACTATACACATGCTAACACATACAGGAGAAAAGCTATTCACTTGTAACTACTGCAACTATGCTTGCATTGACAAAAGTACTCTTACGAGGCACATACGAACACACACTGGTGAAAAGCCATTCACTTGTAATTACTGCAACTATGCTTGCATTGCCAAAAGTACTCTTACGAGGCACATGCGAACACACACTGGTGAAAAGCCATTCACTTGTAACGAGTGCAACTATGCGTGCTCTCAAAAGTGTAATCTTATCGGGCACATGCAAACACATGGGAGAAAATCCACTCAGTTGTAAGGAGTGAAACTATGCGTGCACTAAGAATACTTTATGTGAGGATTACTGCATCACACCTGAATTCATTCTGAAGAGAAACCGGTCAAATGCGAATTGTGTAATGCGGCATTGCTATTAAATTCATGGAGAGAAGCCGTGTTTATTGCTAATTGTGTAACGCGACATTTCCACAAAGGGTAAATTTGTCTGTCGTATTATGAATAGTACAGAAGCTTCTTCATTATTATTTTTTTATATTATTTTCTTGTACTTTTAATAGAGTGGTGAGTGTATGTTAACAAAACACTTATTTCGTAACACTGGCTTCCATGTTGCTCATCGATGCTTCAACCAACTCGGTTCCAAAATTATTGATTCTTGACGACAGAAATGGGGCATGTATAGTTGACATTACAGATGTACCCATTTGCAATCGTATGAGAAATTGTAAATTAATTTTCAGTGTTAGAAATAAAGATGTGGAACTCAAAGAATTGTTACTCTCTGAAGAACCTGATGTCCTGCTATGTACAGAGATCTGGCTGAGCAATGATGACCCTACGTATTACTGGTTTCCAATAAATTATGTGGTGTACAGAAATGACAGGCGCACAAGAGGAGGAGGCGTACTTATAGCAGTTAAAGATTCTTTGGTCAGTGAGGAAATTATTGTGTCTCCTGCTGGGAATGTTGAAACATGTTGGTGCAAAGTGTCAACGGCTACTGGTGTGTTTTATTTTGCGTGTTTCTACAGGCCAAAAGAAAATAAATCTGCCATTGATGTCCTTTATGAACAAGCTAAGGAGATCATACCAAGAAACAACTCCAATGTTGTTATTGCTGGAGATTTCAATCTACCGGGACTTAAATGGCACGACGTAGAGTGGCGAAACCAGTGTAGCATTGTTCAACCTGATTCACTGCAAATGATGATGGACGAGTTTGCTCTAGAGCAGATCGTGGAGCAGCCAACAAGAAAAGACAATTGTTTGGACTTAGTTTTCACTTCAGTGGTGGCTGCAAGAGAGAGTGTTTCTGTCGAGGCAGGTGTTGCTGATCATTCCCTGGTTAGAGTAGTTTTTCCAACTAGCCTTCGTCGTGTTGTGGAGGGTCCGAAAATGAAATGGAGGTATGATAAAGCGGACTGGCCAAAGATAAATCAGGATCTTGAAGAACTTTTCGTGACTTTTGCTGAGCGTACCCCCGAACAAACACTAGAGAACAACTGGCTTGCATTTAAAACAGATTTGAAAAGCACTATTGAGAAACATACACCGTGTGTGCCCGTGAAGGTGAAGAAGGATAAGCCCTGGATTAACGTCGATTTGAAGAGGCAAATTCGGAAAGGAAAGAGAATGAGGCAGCGTGCAAGAAAAACTGGAACCGTGACGCAGTGGGCAGAAGTTGGTTACCACAAAGAGACTACTAAACAATTACTCAGAGAAGGTAAAAGAGCATACCTGGAAAATTTGGGCTCGGTGTTTGCAAAAAATCCGAAGCACTTTTGGTCATATGTCAAACAATCAAAAAGAAAAGAATGTGGTATACCGGCTCTGCATACTAAAGACAAAGAGCAGGTCACTGACGATCGGGAAAGAGCGAACGAATTCAACTCTTTTTTTGAATCAGTGTTTACAATTCCTGACAACGGCACACAGGCTCCTACAGTGAATCCCAGATGTACCACCAAAATGCCCGATATTGATGTTACTTACGTAGGTATTGTCAAACTAATAAGTAACCTTAAAGATGGCAAAGCACCAGGTCCTGACGGAATTATTAGCACGATGCTGAAAGAAACACAAGATATTAGTGCCAAGTATTTATTTCATATATTCAGACAGAGTTTAAACGAAGGGACTGTGCCAACCGAATGGAGAACTGCTGCAGTGGCACCCTTACACAAAAGTGGTAAGAAGAGTGAGGTTGAAAATTATCGTCCTGTTTCACTAACATCTATTTGTTGTAAAATGATGGAACATACTATTGTAAGCAACCTGGTAAATCACTTGGAATCAAACAACTTGCTTTCTCAAAAGCAATTCGGTTTCCGCAAAGGTTCTTCATGCGAGATGCTTTTGTTAAGCATGATTCATGATATTGCTTTGGGTTTGGATAGAGGGGCATCTGTTGACCTTGTTGCTTTAGATATGGCAAAAGCATTCGATACGGTTCCGCACGATTTATTGATTTTAAAGCTGATAAGCTATGGCACCAGCGAGGCAGTGGTTAATTGGTATCGTGCCTTCCTTCGCGATAGAAAACAGTATGTTGTAAATGGTGCCAAATCCAGTGAAGTGGAAGTTTCCTCGGGAGTGCCACAGGGATCAGTAAGTGGTCCCATACTATTCTTAATTTACATTAACGATCTTGTTGAAGAAATTACCTCAAACTCCGTCTTAATTTGCTGATGATGCAAATATGTACAGAATTGTTAACTCTGAACAGGACAGACAACTGTTACAGGCTGATTTGGACAAGGTGACTGCTTGGTGTAAAAAATGGAAAATGAATCTAAACATTGACAAGACTAAAGTTTTATTCATTACACGAAAACAGGATGTTACTATGCCAGACTATAGTATTGGGGGTAACGTATTACAGGTGGTTGACAAAATTTCTGTTTTGGGAATCTGTATAAACAACAAGTTGAAATGAAATGACCACATCGCCAATATTTGTACAAAGGCAACGTCTGATGTGCGATTTATAAATAGAGTATTGGCTGGTACCTCACAACAAGCCAGAGAAGTGGTTTATAAGGCCATGGTAAGATCGAAGCTTGAATATTGTAGTGCTGTGTGGGATCCTGCTACTGAGTGCCAAATCAGCGAGATAGAGAAAGTGCAGCGTCGAGATGCTAGAATGGTCGTAGGCAATTATCGCAGAGAAGCCTGTGTAACTGGTATGATGAACTCACTGAACTGGCAGCCTTTAAGTGTAAGAAGACGTGATCGTAGGCTTGGCCTATTTTACAAGATATATCATGACAATACCATTCTCAATCCTGCAGAGTACTTGTTGTCACCTGACTATTTGGGGAGAGGTGACCATGTGAAGAAGGTTAGGCGCTTTCAATGTAAGTACGATGTACTGGCCGAGTCGTTTTTCCCAAGAACAATTCGGGACTGGAATGGACTTGCAAATGATAGTGTTGGTGCATACAATTATGAGGTTTTTTGTAAATATTTGTTGTCTTGCCATTTGCCTGCTTGTTGCAGCCATTCAAATGTGTAAATATTTATTGTTTTTTTTTCTTTTTTGTTTTCTTTGTTATTTTGAGGTTGTTTAATGCCCTTAGGCGCTACAACTAATTTAAATAAATAAATAAATAAATAAATATCATTATTTTAAGTCGTATTAAATGCTCGCGTAGTCATAGGGGCGTCGAGAGGGTTTTTATCCAAAAAGGTTAAATCTGGTTAATTGATGCAAAAGGGGAAAGCGAAACACCTACTAGAGGTAAACTATTTATATAATAAATAGAGGAACTAATCGTAATATTTCTTTCATCCTGAGGTGTACGAATTCTCCATGTAGATGGGTGAAAAGCTGAACAACACAAATGTTAAAGGGCAAATACATCCATTTTTACATGCATGCTTTACTTTTGGATCATTTACACAATAACTAAACATAAGAATTGCGGTAAGAATACATTACGTACGTCCGATACAACAATTTAATTATTGCATCACCAAAACACGACAGGAGACCGCCATTGTTTTGCTGGAACGCGCAGAAATTAATGCCGGCTGATGTCACTCTTCGATTTTGACTCGCAGCCGATTGAGATGGCTCTATCGAGCGTCTGACGGCCTTAGCTGGCCACTACAACT
Organism: Lithobius niger; assembly: GCA_023313725.1. NCBI lineage: Eukaryota > Metazoa > Arthropoda > Chilopoda > Lithobiomorpha > Lithobiidae > Lithobius > Lithobius niger. The sequence goes on from JAHWFP010249803.1 coordinate 87,183, forward strand.
GTCGGCCAGTTAAGGCCGTCGGACGCTTGAGCTCTCACAGTGAATAGAGCTTTCTCAATCGGCTGCGAGTCGAAATCGAAAAGTGACATCTGTCAGCATATATTTCTGCGCGTTCTAGCAAAACAATGGCGATCTCCGTATCGTGTTTTGGTGATGCAATAATTAAATTGTTGTATCGGACGTACGTAACGTATTCTTACCGCAATTCTTGTGTTTAGTTATTGTGTATGTGATCCAAAAGTAAAGCATGCATGTCAAAATGGATGTAATAGCCCTTTAAATCCTGTACGACCTTTGTTATGAAGGAGTTGGTGAGAGAAATTCAATAACATTTTTTTCAGAAGCCATGCTAGTTTGTCATCATAGAATTTGGGTCTAATAGGCTAGTTATCATTAATCCACCCAAAACCAAAACTGGTATAAGAGAAGCCACCAAGTTTCCAAAAAGGGCCGGCCTTTGAAAGTAGTGATATCATGTAACCAGGAAAAGGCCGCCAAGGTTAATCCTATTAGCTAAAGTAATCACACCGACTAATAGTTAGAAAGTTAAATGAAAACTAGAAGATTGCTACTAGCGGCAGTTTTCATTTAACGTCCAAAGTATTATTCGGTACGATTAACTTGGCTAATAGGATTAACCTTGGCGGCCTTTCCCTGATTACATGATATCACTACTTTCGAAGGCCGACCCTTTTTGGAAACTTGGCGGCTTCTCTTATACCAGTTTTGGTTTTGGGTGGATATCACAACTTTCATAGGCCTGTGAATACAAAAAAATCCCACGGTCAAATCGTCACCTCTACCTTTTTTGTTTGGAGGTATTTTATGTTGTGTATAAAATAATATTCTCATTCATAATTTTCACGTTTGCTATTGCCCAGTTAGACGGTACGTCAACCAAATTGACACGGAATGGTTTATTGTATGCCCATGTTTCATATGCTTAAGTTTGTTCAATCCCATTATTTTAGTTACCATGGTGTATTCAAGTACCATAGCAATCGCATTCTTTAAAACTCACTGATCACGTAATATTTTACCTTTCAAATATCACATAATGTAAAACTCACTGAACGGTATTCAACCAGCAAACAGTTTAATAATTACAAGAATAGTTATTTTGTTAAAACTCGGGTGAATTGTTGCAGTACTGAAACGGTGCGCGTATAACACTTAAGCAAGTTATAATAGACTGTTGAATGACAATACAAACAATAACAAAAATTTACATCATTACAACAGTTACATCAGTTGCAACAATAATTTTGCATTTACACGCCACTTCGGGGGCTACGTGCGTCTAGCTGCAACCCCCATTTTTCAAAAAGGCACTTCTCCGTACTACTCATTACCTGTGTGCCAAAATTTAGATCTGCAAACTTTTCCTAACGAGCTGTAGACATGGTTTTTTTACCCTATGAGAATTAACATGGGTGACTTGACCTTAGCTAGTAGCTAGTTAGCCAGTAACACAAATCAACGTTCTTGAGGGGACGTTTTCTCCACAAACTTTAATTTTGTGGTATTCTTCATTACTGGACCCAAGACACCTGATTCCAACGATTTCCGAAGATTTCTACCGCATGGGGAATTTAGACCAGTATGCTGAAATCATGTATAAGCTCGTTACAGTTAAAAGACAGTCTGCTAGTGAGCCACCATCTGACAACAATTACGCTCTAACTTTTAAGCTCCTACAACAATAAATCATCTACTAGCGTGTGTCTGGACTCAGCAGATCAGGAAATTCCTGTGGAGGACCGGTAATTGAAAGTTGGTGTTTACTTGTATGCTTTTTATTAGTGTATTAACAAACTATTATTATCCTTAGTTTTTAGAGGATGATTTAAAGCTAACGACTTTTCATTTATAAACTAACCATGGCAGCAATTTGTATTTAGTCATTTTCTTATTGACAGTTTGAAGTGGTTGAGCCCGTGTGTTCGAAACAACTCCACGTACCCTTGTTGGGGTTACGAGTTACTTTAATTGCATATGTCGAAACTGAAGGGCTAGTTGTACAAACTGAGAGAGTGATATCTCTGTAGGTATTGAATTTGTTAGTGAATTTGACAGCGAATCAACGATGGCTAAAGTTCGTTACTGCTGTTATGTGTAAATGCGTAAAGACCAAAACAAAGCCATTCGAAAATGACAATATCTATGTGCCATGACGTATGAGACTAACTAAAGAAGTACATGTTTTGTCGCCATAATCACGGTATTGAAGTTACAGTCGGGAACAATCCCATATTTTAAATGGTCTGTAATGTTTATACATGGATTGGATAATGAAGCCCAACTTATACATGCATAATGAAAAGTCTGCCAAACCCATCTAACAGTTATAACATTGTTTTCCAGGATGGAGGTTTGCCTTGAATACCAACAACGAATTTTCCAAATTTCGACCTATCGTTTTTGTTTGATTTTGCTTCGTCGGGGTACAAATTACATTAAACTGTGGTGACGTTTCTTTTGGGATGCCAGTGAATTATAAGACTTGATTTGCATGACCAACAATGATATATAAACCATAAAAATTGTTCATAAATTAAAATACTGCATTTAAAAGCATCTCTGTCACAGTTACAAAACAGTTAAAGGTGTCCCTCCCCCTCCCTCCCACACAATCAAATCCTTTCTTCATAATCTACAAGTTAGGATTTACGTTGTATCAGAGCCGAAAATATTGGGTTTGGGGTAAACACAAGTAGCTGTAATTAATATAGGATAAAGTAAACACAATAGCTGGGATAAACAATAGTTATCCCTTTATTGCGGAATTGTATTTCAGTTAGATGATGTGACCGGGAGTCGAACCAAGGAGCTCGAGATCACTCCCCAGATGATCAAACCGTTTGAGCCATTTCTCCGGGTCAAACTTTCTAGGAAAGCTATGAACTCAGAGCCATAACTCCATTATGCTAAGAAGGCTACAATAGCCATGACTCCATTAGGCTACGAGTGCTACATGGCCATGACTCCATTATGTTGGGAGGCTGCATAGTCATAACCATGCCTCCAGTAGGCTAGGAAACCTATGTAGTCAGAGAATAACCCCATTAGGCTAGGAAGGCTACGTAGTCTTAGCCATGACTCCATTAGGTGGAGGAAATGTGTTTCCTGTTAATGGAAGTGCAATAAACACAAGGCAAAGGTGCAACCAATCAGGTAAATAAACATTCACGCCCTCCAAACCAAAACACCGAGTCGGAAAAATAGGCCTTAGTCAGAATAATGGCAAACGGGGCGAAACAACCCATAACTGGAAAAAAAATATGTAGCAAAAAAAAAAAAAAAAATATATGTTTTGTCCAGGATTGGAGTTTTGGAATTCAGGCTATCCACAGCATCACTCTGTTGTACACTGACATTAATTCTGAAGGGAAGTTAGCAGTATCATTGATAGTGTCCGAACAGCATAGTTGTTTGGTGCTAATCCAAAGACCCGGTTAAATTTCCAGACTCGTAATGATGGGTGAATTTTTTCGTCATTATTGCTGCTCACTTGCCACCATTAACTGTTAAAAATGTTGGCTCTCTTGTGTTTATTCGTTTACTATTAATATTTTCAGCTAATTTTGCTTCTTTAGCCATTAGGAAATCTTACTGAGGTTTATACTCGGGGTGGCTCAATGGTTAGGACCACTTTCCCGGATTCGATTCAGGCCTGGGAACACCCCTGTACATTTGGGTAAAGAAGGGCCCCGAAAATACCTCATGCGCTTGTCGTTTGTGGCATGGAAAAGATGGTAGACAATTTTTCCTATTCATCCTGAGATAACCTTAGCAGTTGTAAATAGAAATATTCCTCTTTTTTTGTGTACCCTTCAGAGAGAGCAGGTCCTGTTGTGCTTTTGTTTTTAACATATTGAGCCACATCATGCATACTTTGCGAAGTAGTTTACAAGTAAATTTTCTCTCTTTCTGCTTAGTGGTCCAATTTCAAATTCAAGTTTCATGGAACAAGATTAATGACGCAACTATCTGTGGCAAAAGGTATTACTGTCTATTAATACGCCACACTGTGGTTAGACGACTACTTTCCTTTTTTTCATTTTTCTTCTTTTGTGTTTTTGTCAAAACTAATGTTTCATACTTTTTTCTAATTCTGTCTAAAGTATTGCAGCTCTCCACACTTTGTGTACCTGCAATTCATTCTTTTTTGTCCTGGGTAGTCTAATTATTATGACGTCAGATTTAGCAAACGTAAGCAATTGCGCAAATGTGTTCGTTTATCTGTACCTCTAACAACAGGCGTAGCTTATCTGCCATCCTATTGTCATTTTAAATTATCTATTTGATTCCTATATATTAATATATATCAGCTTTAGTTTGAAGTCTTACTCTGCTGACAACACTACATGCAGCACCACGTGGATCTATACTAACACTTCAAACGCTGTAAGAATCAAGTAGGCCTGCCTAACATTTTAATGCAAGTTAGTATAGTTTTGGATAAGAAAAATATTTTGGTACGAACGAGTTGGTTAATTAATAACAAGCCTTGTCCATGCACTTGTATAGTAAATGCATCCATGTATTAAAGTTACAAGCCATCTCGGAAATGTTTCGGTGAAAATGCCTCTTTACAATAACAGGATCTGTCACCAATACTTGCATCGCAAATGCATGCGTGCATTTAGGTTCAAAATCACCTCTAAAACATTTTGTTACAACTGCATGTTTACAACAACAGGACCTGTCCACCATACTCTTGTATAGCAAATGCATGCATGCATTTAAGTAGCAAGCCAGCTCAGTAATGTTTCGCTGCAAATGCGCCGTTACAACAACAGGACCTGCCATGATAGACTTTTACAGTAAATGCATGCATGCATATATGTTACAAGTCACCTTAGAAATATTTTGGTTCAAATGCATGTTTACAATAACAGGAACTGTCCACTATACACTTGTATAGCAAATGCATGCATGTATATGGGTTACAGTTCACCTTAGAAATACTTTACAATCACAGGACCTGTCCACCCTACTCTTGTGTAGCAAGTGCATGCATGCATTTAGGTTACATGTCACGTAAAAAATATTTTGGTATGAACTAGTCTTTTAATTAATAACAAACCTTGTTCATGCACTTGTATAGTAAATGCACGCATGTATGCATTTAAGTTACACGCCTTCTCGGAAATATTTCGGTACAAATGCATCTTTACAATAACAGGATCTGTCACGATATACCTTTATAGGCAATGCATGCGTGCATTTTAGTTACATGTCACGTAAAAATTATTTTGGTATGAACGAGTATTTTAAATACAGTAACAAGCTTTGTCCATACACTCTTACAGTAACAGCATGCTTGCATTCAGGTTACAAGCCACCTTGGACATGTTTCAGTACTATGCATGTTTACAATAACAAGACCTGTCCACCTTACTCTTGTGTAACAAATGCATGCATGCGTTTTGGTTACAGGTCATGTAAAAAATCTTTTGGTATGAACGAGTCTTTTAATTAATAACAAGCCTTGTCCATGCACTTGTATAGTAAAGGCATGCATGCATTTAAGTTAAAAGCCATCTCAGAAATGTTTCGGTGCAAATGCATCTTTACAATAAAAGGATCTGTCACCATATACTTGCATGGCAAACGCATGTGTGCATTTAGGTTCCAAGTCACCTCTGAAATATTTTGGTACAACTGCATGTTTACAATAACAGGACCTGTTCACTATAACACTTATATAGCGAATGCATGCATGCATTTAGGTTACAATTCACCTTAGAAATATTTTGGTTCAAATGTATGTTTACAATAACATGACCTGTCCACCATACACTTGTATATCGAATGCATGCGTGCATTTAGTTGCAAGCCATCTCAGTAATGTTTCGATGCAAATGCATCTTTACAATAAAAGGATCTGTCTCGATATACTTTTACAGTAAATGCATGCATGCATTTCGTTACAGGTCATGTAAAAATTATTTTAGTATGAACAAGGCAAATACAATTGTATAGACAAGGCTTGTTACTGTATTTCAAATGCTCGTTCATATCAAAATAATTTTTATGTGATCTGTAACTGAAATGGACGCGTGCATTTCGTATAGAAGTATATGGTGACAGGTCCTGTTATTGCAAAGATGCATTTGTACCAAAATATTTCTGAGGTGGCTTTTAACTCGAATGCATGCATTTGATTTACTATAAAAGTGTACTGAACAAGGCTTATCATTAATTAAAATACTTGTTCGTATCAAATATTTTTTTATAAGACCTGCAATCTAAATGGACGCATTCTTTAGCTGTACAAGTATATGCTGGAAAGGTCCTGTTATTGTAAAAATGCATTGTACTGAAACATATCTAAGGTGGCTTGTAACCTGAATGCAAGCATGCATTTACTGTACAAGTGTATGGACAAAGCTTGTTACTGTATTTAAATTTACTCTTTCATACTAAAATAATTTGTACATGACCTTTAACCGAAATGCACGCATGCATTTACTGTAAAAGTATATCCTGACAGGTCCTGTTATTGTAAAAACTCATTTGTACCAAAATATTTCTGAAAAGGCTTTGAACTTAAATGCATGCATGCATTTATTATAAAAGTGTATTAAACAATGCTTATCATAAATTAAAATACTTGATCAAACCATATATTTTTTATGTGGCCTGTAATCTAAATGCAGGCATGCGTTTGCTATACAAGTGTATGGTGGACAGGTCATGTTATTGTAAACATGCAGTTGTACCAAAATATTTCAGAGGTGACTTGGAACCTAAATGCACACATGCGTTTGGTATGCAAGTATATGGTGACAGGTCCTGTTATTGTAAAGACGCATTTGTACCAAAATATTTCTGAGATGGCTTGCAATTTAAATGCATGCATGCTTTTGCTATACAAGAGTATGATGGACAGCTCCTGTAATTTGTAAACATGCAGTTGTAACAAAATATTTTGGAGGTTATTTGGAACCTAATACACGCATGCATTTGCTATCCAAGTATATGGTGACATAAACAAAGATGCAAAGATGCATTTGCACCGAAACATTTATGAGATGGCTTGTAACTTAAATGCATGCATGCATTTACTATACAAGTGCATGGACAAGGCTTGTTATTAGTTAAAAGACTCGTTCGTACCAAAATATTTTTTACGTGACCTGTAACCTAAATGCATGCATGCACTTGCTACACAAGAGTATGGTGGACAGGTCCTGTTATTGTAAACATGCATTTGAACCAAAATATTTCTGAGGTGGCTTTTAACCTGAATGCATGCATGCATTTACTATAAAAGTCGATCTTTCTGTTTTTCATCTTCAGAGGTGACTTCTTTCGGGTCCTGGGGAACAGCAGAGTCAACCGGGTCAGCCTGAGGTTGGAGGAAAGAAATGGCTGCCTAACACCATAACACCATTTAAGGATGGTATGTGCGGCACATGAACGGATGGGAAGCGAGCCTGGGAGGATCTAAGGAGTTTAAATCCTCCAGTGTTACTAGCAATGCAGGAACTGAATTCAAAATTTACACGTAGGGGATATTTTCGACACGGCAGCTAGAACCGAATTTTTATAATTCCATTCGTGTCATTTAGATTGATGAGTCCATTCTTATTTTTTCCAAAAGTTCATTAACCCTGTTGTATGCAAATTTTTGACTAACACTTAGCTTTTGTTGTGTAGTTGTGGTTGCTCAACACGTTAGTCTTTGCCAGGCTCTTATGTTAGTGTGAGGGTGCAAGCCCACAAGGCCTTTCATCAGCACTCACACGGTTGGCCGTGGCCCACATCACTCACGCACTTGCGCGTTTGCAGGCAGAGACAGGAGAGAGACGATGGGCAGATGGTTCGATTGCAATGTCATTCTGCAATAAACTCGTTCTTGCAGTAAAACTTTGTCTCAGCGAACTCTGGCTTGCTCGGGAAAAAAAGTGCTGTTGGAGACTGTTGTTTACAACTTGCCCCAGTCTCCATTAACACTAACATAGGCTACGAGCCTGATGAAGCCTAATTGAGCAACCTGAGGACGCTGATAGTCGAAAATTCGCACACGAAAGTAAGTAAGTGTTTTGCGTAAGTGTTTACGAAATTTTCGAAAAAGCATAAGAATGGAGTCATCAGTTTCTCAAATCCAAAGTATTTCAAACCAATTTATTTTTTAACCAATCTGGATTACCAGAAGAATACCGACTCCTCTCCCATTGGCCTCTCGTTGCGCTAGAACAACCAAAAATGATCAGCTGAACAATTTACTCCATACCATCTTTGGCCCTCAGAAATTAATTAAAACTGCACCCTTGTCATGAAATTAAAACCGAATCAGAAAAACAAATGCAAACGTCATCGCGTTTAAAACTGTGACAAAATTGACACACAAAATCCAAAATTCGGTGAGGTATTATGGCCGAGCGAAAAGAGGGGTGGTACGGCGGCCCTCTGGCAGTGGCCACATTTAAAATAAAAGAAACGGCTCCTGTGTTTCAATTTTAATTCATAAACTTTATACTGGACTGGCTAAGTGGCTTCTGCCCTATCTCAACTCCCGCCTTCTCAAAATTCCCGCCCTCACCACGCTCCTCACTTCAGTTAGCATTATATCCACCCAAAACCAAAACTGGTAGAAAAACCCGCCAAGTTTCTAAAAACGGTCGGCCTTTGAAGGTAGTGATATCATTCCACCAGGGAAAGGCCGCCAATGTTAATCCTATTAGCCAAGTTAATCGCACATACTAATAGTTCGAAAGGTAAATGAAAACTAGAAGATTGCTACTAGCGGTAGCATTCTTCAAGTTTTCATTTAACGTCTAAAGTATTATTCGGTGCGATTAACTTGGCTAATGGGATTAACCTCCCACGCATTTGTCCTGATCCCTACAACCCCCAAACCAACAAAAGGACCATCCTCAGATCACCATGCATCCGTGTGCAAAAGTTCACGTACGTAGGTCTTCTCAATTTTGTGCTAGCCATGAGCAAAAGGTCTATTGGATTTAACATGGGGAAAATCTTATTAGCTAGCCAGCTAGCTAGATAGCTAGCTGAAAAACAACGTTCTTTACGCATCTTTTACTCTATGATAGGTGGACACTCATCCTTTAAATTTTAGTTGCTCCTAATCTCTGACCCTTCCCTTACATTTTCCACAATTTGAAACATTTCTGTCGCATTGGGATTTATCCTCAACATGCCAAAATATGCTTTCAGTTGATTACAGTTAACAGACACATGTCTGCTAGTGAGCCGCCTTTTTATCATTAACAATCGGATGTCTACTGTTACTTGGTGGCGACACACTAGCGTGTGTTTAGATTACTTAGACTGGCACCGAATGATATTGTAAAACGTAAAGAAATAAAGCATTACATTAGCGACAAACTACAGTTACGGCCATAATAGAGTAATTACGGCCATAATTGCATTAATTTTCGTCTTTAATCCTTGTTCAGCTAAAGAACGAACATCACTGGGTGGCTTGGCCGATCCTTGTGGTGTTGTCTACGTTTCAAAGCAACGTCAGACTCTTTTACTTTCCAATAATTAAACTTGCCTCTGAGGCAAGTTGAATTATTTGAAAGTAAAAGAGATTTACCTAATTATAACCCGAATGTCAACAGAAATAAATTAAAGTAAATAATCATTGTTGTTTTATGTTGGTTTTAATCATAATAATTATGCACTTCTTTTGATGATGTACTTTTTTAGTACACCATTGCCTTTTATATCCGGCGTGTGCGCGCCGTGCGTTTGTCCGAAAAAGCCACCGCTGGCCAGCCAACCAAGCAAGGAAAAAGGGTGCCGAGTTCGCTGAGCTTACGCAACCAATATGGGGGCACGATGTGCGCATGCGCCATTGCCGCAGAGCAACAATCGGCAACAATCATCATACAAGTGATAAATCTGCATGATACGTGCGTGATAAGTACGATATTGATAATCTTTACTCTCATCTTCTTAAACGCTACTAATAATGAGATAAAACCGAAAAAATGGATATAATAACTGATTTTGTTACTGTCGGCCATGTTTGTGCTTAGTAAACTTCAAATAACATCGTTTTTAATCTCAGCTTGAAAATGGGAAAAGCTAAGGAAGCCGAGACCAAGCAAACTCAGCGCTCAGCAAGCAAGCCGCTGACTTTAAAAACATCCCTCTTACTTCTTCCCGTCCTACGCGGAGCTCTGGCGGTAGTTGCGGCTACTAATACCTCTGCTAAATGCTTTGCCTTCTGCTGCTTTGAAGGCAAATTAGGGATGTTTTTAAAGTCAGCGGCTTGCGAGTCGCTTGGCCGCGGGGAACGCTTTCCCATTGAAATAACAAACAGGCAGCGTATCCGCTTGCAAGCGAGTCGCAAGCCGCTGACTTTAAAAACATCCCTAATGGCAGAGGTATTAGTAGCCGCAACTACCGCCAGAGCTCAGCGTAGAACGGGAAGAAGTAAGACGGTATATCTAGTTAACTTTCTAATCTATGATTGCGTTCACGTGGTGAGACATCGTCTGAACCCAGAGACAACGCCTGTTGCACCTAGGATTATCAGGTGTTTGGGAGGATGCGACTTTCTAACTGACGGCCTGCTTCCTCGGCTGTACAGCTCGCGTGAGAAGGCTTTCGGTGCGATTGCAGCGCGAGATTCAAAATAGCGGAGAATGCGCCGGCGATCGGAAGCTTGACGATTGGTGTTGAAACTTAAAAACCTCACTAGAGGGCCTCCGAGCTGCGGTCGGTTGGGCTCGATCTTGCAGGGAAGCCAGCACAGCTGCCCCACTTGGCCTAGCTCGGCAGGTCTATACGAGCTCGAGCCTCTTTCAAAACAAAATATTCGTTTAGGGTTTAAATTTAGTGTGCGCTGCCATTCGTTTATTATGTTTTCTTTTCTAGTAATCCGTAGCAAATTGATCGTAGCCGATCACATCGTAACTAGTAGGTGGCCGTTACAAAATAGCACCAAGGTGAGTCAGACGAGTATCGCTTTGTTTCCGCCATCTTTTTTCGCCGATAACGCCGATGTTTTGAGGAGGGCGCTACGAGCACGCTAAACCGCTTCTCATATCAGTGATACGTGTATCGCAACGAAAGACGCATCCACCCCAACACCTAATAATCCTAGGTTGCACAGCCGATGGAGCAGGCCAACTGTTAGAATTTCGCATCCTCGTGTATAACTAATAACCCTAGCCTCACTTGCCTCGTATAAAGAGTCAAGCGTCGGGAGCAGCTGGCCTAAAGTAACTGGCCGTTTTCGGAAAAGTCACACGACTACGTTAGTTCCGAATGACATTCGCGCTCGTATTCGTTACCCGGCTGTGTCTCAGATCCCGGTTATAAAGTTATTAAGTTATAAAAAGAGAAGTCGGCAAAGGCCAAAGCCTGTGGTGCCCAGCAGTAGTAGCCCGCAGATAGGCTATCTACCTATTACAAAACCTGTCAAGACAGAGGCTGTTCACAGAGGCTGCCCCAATCACGTCCTGAGGCAGCGCGTTCCACGGATTGATCACTCTGTGACTGAAGAAATTCTTCCTGACGTTGACTCTGGCAGGGGATTTAAAGAGTTTGAACTTGTGCCCTCTGGTGGCAGTGTGCCGATGGGTAAAAAAAGTGTTTCTGTCAACTTTCACCAGCCCATTCAATATTTTAAAGGTCTCGCTCAGGTCACCCCTGACTCGCCTTTCCTGCAACGTTGGCAGCTGGAGTTCGTTTAGCCTTTCATTGTATGACAGGTGTCTGATTCAGGACAAAGTTTGGTGAAACGACGCTGCACACGCTCAATTGCTACAGATTTTCCTTTCCCAATTTGGTTCCAAGCAGGCGCACAGAACTCGAGTGCTGGTCTAATGAAAGTTTTAATAAGGAGTTTCACGGCCACTTTGTCGAAGGAAGTAAGGGTGTGCCTGAAGAAACCAGCGAGTTTGTTAGCCTTGCCAACGATGGCCTTGCAGTGGTCACCAAAGCTAAGGGATCCATCAACCACCACACCGAGGTCTCTCATGCTGGCCGTAGCGTCGAGGGCCACGCCATCGAGGGTGTAAGTCCTCTTCGGGTTATTATGTCCAAGGTGGAGGACCTTGCACTTCGCAACGTTGAATAGGACGTCGTTTCGCTTTGCCCAATCCGCAATGCGGTCGAGGTCCTCCTGCAAGAGGGAGTGGACTTCCCTGGCTCTCGCGGGACCATGGAGATTTAAGTCGTCTGCAAAAAGTAGGCAGAGACTTTTTATCAATGGCGGTAGGCTATTAATGAAAGCCAGGAAAAGGACGGGGCCAAGAATGCATTCCTCAGGAACTCCTCTCTTAATGTCTCTCCATGCAGACGTCTGGCCACGCAGAACCACTCTTTGCTTCCTGCCAGTAAGGAAGGCAGAAATCCATCTAATGATGGCCGTGTCTATCTTTGCAAGATGAAGCCCCTCAATGATCTTGTTGTGAGGGGTGGAAGGGAAGGCTTTCTGAATGTCCATGTAAATCACATCCCATGGTTCACCGCGGTCCATGGCTGCCGTCCAAGTGTTGAGGCCAGCTAGTAAGTTAGTAAGGCAGGACCTTCCTTGGATGAATCCGTGTTGCTCTTCAGCAAGGAATCCATTGTCTTGAAAATGATTTATAAGGTGGTCCTTTACAATTTTCTCCAATAATTTGGAAACTTGCGAGGTAAGACAGACGGGACGGTAGCAGTTGGCGTCAGCTTTACTGCCCCCTTTGAAAACAGGAGTGACATGTGCCGTCTTCCAGCTAGCAGGCAAGTCACCTTCCCTCATGGATTTGCGGAAAATGATACAGAGCGGAGCAGAGATAGAAAAGGAGCAGTTTTTAAGAATTGATGGGTGGATACGGTCTGGGCCCATGGCTTTGTTTTGGTTAATGCTGCGACAAAGAGCAGCGATATTTTCCCGCGTGATAAAATCCACATTGACGTCATTGCCTCCACTTAGGACGTCCGCCGGGGTTAAAGTAGTTGGGGGCTTTGCTGGAAACGGAGGAGGTCTTGCCAAAGGCCTTACTAAATTCCTCAGCAACCATTTTGTCTCCAGTGACCTTCCGTCCGTCGTCGGCAATGATCATCGTTGCAACACTGTCCTTCTTCCGTGTGGAAAGGTATGCGAACGGAGGTTTAGGATTTAGTTTTGAGGCTTTGATGAGGTTTTTCTCATGCAATGCCCTACTCTCTTTCAAGGCAACCTTACATTCCTGCCTGATAGCTTGATAAAGGGTCCTATTACGGTGAGAAGGATGGTTCTGAAATCTGATCCAGAGGCGTCTTTTACGGTTGGCAATGGCCTTTACTCCCTTAGTGATCCATGGCTTCCGTTTAGAGGAACCCGGCGAGAAGTTGGCGATCGGGATATTCTTGCTAAGAGTTTCTTGGAGGCAGGTGATAAAGGAATCCCAAGCTCTGTGGACATCAAGATGCTGAAGGGTACCCTGCCAGTTTACGGAGTCGAGATCCTCCGAGATGCGGTCAAGGCTTGCATTCCTGTAGTCGAGCTTGGGGAAACAAGAAGGCTATTGGGCAACCGCCACATGGAAGTTAAAAGAGATAACTACATGGTCGCTGCAACCGATGGGTGGGAGATAGCAGACCTCAGTCACAGCGTCCTGATTGTTGGTGATGATAAGAACAAGGAGACTGGGGGTTTGCCCGTCTCTGTACCTAGTAGGCCTAGAGACGTGCTGAACCAGCGGCAGCTCCTGGAACGACTCGAGAAATCTTCCACTGGCTGGGTGTGAACCCTTAACGTAGCCATGATTCCAGTCAATGTTAGGGTAGTTGAAATCACCAAAGATAAGCACACGGTCATTGCCAAACCGAAGGGCAGATTGGATGAAGGCACGATTGCTATCGGTGTGAGTAGTACCTGGCGCCCGATAGCAATTCCCAACAAGAATGTCACCGTCCAATGTACCGATTTTACACCAGAGAATCTCCCAGTCACCATCTTCATTGACACACCCTACCACCAGCTCTGAGTGAATGGAATCTCTAATGTACGTAATGACACCTCCCCCCCTCCTTATATTTCCTATTAAGTTTGTATGCAGTGTAGCCATTAATGTTTGCTAGGGAGTCATGCATTTCGTCGTCGTAATGAGTTTCAGCAACACCAATAACGTCAGGGTCAGATTCATTTATAAGAACGAGAAACTCGGTGGACTTGTTGCGAAGACAACATGCATTAGTGAACAGACATTTAATATTTCGAGGAACGAGAATAGGAGGGTCATGGCAGGGTGTGGGGCGATCATCTCCCTTTTCCGGGGGGGTTAAGCTTAAAATCCCCCCGTTCTTTGACTGTTTTTTGGCCCGAATCGTGTTTGCTTAGCGGGTTGAGTTTTTGGCAATCGCCCCCGAAAATCATCGAGGATAACTCGACGTGGCCAGCCATCCATGATCCCGGTGACGGGATCCAGTTTATAAAGACTCAGGTCCCGGTGAATTCGTTGAAAACTAGGCCTTCAGCGTGTTAAAGTGAACCTAACCAGGGTACCTAACCTAAACTAACCAAACCTAACTTAAACTAATATACATTTTTCTGAAAACTATCTTTTTTTTTTTAGTTTGCGTTGCTGGGATCCACACACGCAGAACTCCGTCCGGGCAACGCGTCCAAATAGGCTTGAAACAGTTACGGCCCAACCGGGACTAGAGACACTGCGTTCATTTACCCACTAAATTAAACTAAAAAGAAACGACTTTACTACACACATGGAAAGACTTAGAAGAGAAAAATCCTTCAGGTGTAAGGAATGTAACCGTGCGTGCTCTACAAAAAGTGTTCTTACTAAGCACAAGGTAATACACACTGGTGAAAAGCCATACAGTTGTAAGGAGTGCAACTATGCGTTCTCTCAAAAATATTATCTTACTAAGCATATTTTAACACACACTGGTGAAAAGCGATTCAGTTGTAAGGATTGCAACTATGCGTGCACTGAAAAAAGTACTCTTACTGCGCACATGCGAACACACACAGGAGAAAAGCCATTCAGTTGTAACGACTGCAACTATGCGTGTTCTCATAAAAGTAGTCTTGCTGCGCACATGCTAACACACACTGGTGAAAAACCATTCAGTTGTAAGGATTGCAACTATGCGTTCTCTCTAAAAAGCAATCTTACTAAGCACATGCTAACACACAGTGGTGAAAAGCCATTCACTTGTAACTACTGCAACTATGCTTGCATTGCCAAAAGTACTCTTACGAGGCACATGCGAACACACACTGGTGAAAAGC
>JAHWFP010249803.1:115219-131255 GCA_023313725.1 Lithobius niger
ATTTTTCCTGCGTTATTTCGCCGTCACTTTTCACAGATTAAAAATGCACACACAAAGTGCGATCATATACACGCAAGAAACAGAACTCGAGCTCGAACCCACATAAACATACAAAACAAACGCTATAAACAGCAATCCTACCAGAAAATTGAACAAACACAAAAAATACTCCCTTAACAGAAAGGAGTCTGCGTGTCTCACAAATTATAAATGCACACACAAAACAGACTTCTATGGATTCTTGCCGTAATTTTGTTCGCCGTTTTAAGTCGTTACATCGGGTATTAAACTGCGACTTTTAAACGATGGAAACGACGAACTTTATTCCTAAATACACAAAAATTGCACTGCAATCTAACGCAGGTTGTTTAAAGGGGGGAGAAGTAGCTTCTAAAAGGGCCGACGTTTATTTCCCCCCCCCCCCCCCCCCCCCGCGGGGTCAAAGCTTTACGGGGCAGTTGTTGCTGGACGCAGTTCGTTACCCTCTTATGCTGGAATGTCGTTCAGCTGCTGTGATGCTTTCCATTTTATAAGTTGTTTAGCTCTTGTAACGCTCACCTTATTAGCTGTTTTGTCGTTAGCGCTAATGCCTTTTGGCTCTTATGTCGGTTAGCTGTTATGTCGTTAGCGCTAATACGTTTTGGCTGTTATGTCGTTTGGCTGTAATGTCTGCTAGCAGTTATGTCGTAGGTTAAAATTTTTTAGCTCTTAAGACGTTTAACTGCTATGACGTTTGCTGTTATGTCGTTTAGCTGTTATGACATTTGCTGTTATGACGCCTGAGCATTTAGCTCTTATGTGGTTAACTCTTGTGTCGTTTAGCTGTTGTGTCTTTAGCTCTAATGTCGCTTGGCTCTTATGCTATTTAGCTCTTATGTCGTTTTGCTGTTGCATCGTGTTTTTTTTTGCTGCTTTTTCATCTAGCTCTTTTGACGGTTGGCCCTTTATGACTACTCCCCACTTCAGGAGGCCCGTCAGCTTTGTGCTCTTCCGGCATAAGTTAGCAACAGACACGCCAGGAGTCTTATCACCCAGTTTAGACGATCTCGGTACTACACAACAATGCTTGTAACAATGCAACAAGCTGGATACCATCATCCCAGGCCCGGAGTGGACACTATGGTGTCAACTCTTCAGAATTTTTTTTCAGCCCGCTACTACTACCAATCTCCGGGGAAACTCCATGAAGATCCAGGGGCCCCATGTAAGACTCGGCGTAAGAAAAAACTTCTTTTCTGTGCATGTTATCAGTGAATGGAACGCTCTCCCTGAGGTGTGTTTGGCAACCACCACAGACAAATTTAAGGCAGTCCTCGACAAACACATGCACTACCTGTAATCCAACTACCCCCCGCCCCCCATTACCCTTGCGTTCCCTTTTTTTTTTCCCTCTTCAGCTACAAGTCTCTGGCTTTGCTGTTTCTCTGGTAGGCCTATTTAACTAAACTAACTAAACTACTGAGATCGACAAATGGCCAGCACGCGCACAACAAAGAACGAATCGTGCTGACGTTCTTTTGCTCAGAAAGCTTGACAATGCGACTGTGCGTGAAACAATGATTACTAAAAAAAAACGAATCGTAAGGCAGACTTTCCCCTTCAGCGAACAAGGACGATGTTGCAATAACAATGACAGTGAATGCGCTTTTCAATTGTTGTTTTCAATAGGTTATTACCCGCTTTCCTCGTACTGAGCTCAACAATGGCTCGCTCGGCCCTTGCGGGGCCTCGATATTGTTAATCTCAGTATTCGGAAAGAGGGTTTTAACCTATACGACCAGTACCATACGGCATGAGAACCAAAGGGGATTGGAAACTGGACAAAGTGTACGCGGGAGAAACCCTTCGTAGGCGTCAGATCTCGCAATTTGATCGTATTCTGTGTGTGTTTAAAGTTTAAAAGGTAGCTGAGCAAATACGAATTTTTCCGCATACATTTTGGTCAGATACCGATCCCCTTTGGTTCTCATGTCGTACGGTAGTGGATGACTCCCGGCGTGTCTGTCACTGCCAGAAGCGCGTAAAGCTGACGGGCCTGGACTGGAGCCAGGAACGCAGCTTCGTTCTCAGCTGGCCTTGGGAAGAGCACAAAGCTGACGGAGGCAACCTTTTTTACACGGACCACACAGATCCGACGCTTCTTTCGAATGTCAGGCGCCAGTCGGATCACGCTTTGGGTCGACCAGGTTTCAGTTTCCCAGACAAGTTTTTTCGTGCGGGTTTCTGATGGTATGTAATTAGGCGCAGTGAGCGCCACAGCGCGAGCGAGGCAAGTCATTTAGAAAAAATACGAAAAATTGAAAATCATTATTTTCTTGGGATTTGGGCGGTACGTGCAAGATTGGTGGAACGATAGTATGTAGTAAGGTTGGTCACTCCGAACTCATTACGTGACGTCACAGGAGGCACGCACACTGTAAGTTTTCCGGTTTGACTTGTGCGCATCTGCGTAAGCCGTCTTTGGCGTAAGCTGTTGAGCTGTATTGTGACGTCACGGAGGCAGCAAAATCAGCAGCCAATAGAAAGCACTACGCACAACAGCTCGGAATAGACCCCAGTGTGGGAACGTGTGAAGAAAAGTTAAAAGCGGCCTGGGAGTGAAACGAAGGACGCTGGTGCTATCTCAGTTGGTCTTGCTCCAAAGTGATGGTTGGAATCACGAGATAATGGTTGAAGAAAATAGGCCATTTCATTTCAATCAGAGCCATTTCAATCTTCAAAATATAATGAAGAAAGTGGCGAGGGCTTAGAAGAAATATTAAGCGTGAAAATGCACTTTGAATGTGGCGAGTGTGGCAAACACTTTAAATCGAAGTCTCATCTGAAAACGCATATGCCTGTACATAGTGGAGAAAGGCCGTTCAAATGTGGAGTATGTGGCTGGACCTCTGGCTACAAAGCAGCCCTAAACAAGCATTTGATTAAGCACGTGGAGCAAGAATCATTCAAGTTTAAAGAAAGCGGTGAGGCCTTTAGTGATAAGTCAACTCTTAACAGATATGAGCGTATACAGTGTAGAAAGGAACCGTTTAAGTGTAACGATTGCGGTAAATCCTTTAAAGCCAAAGTAGTCTTTGACAGGCACGTCTGTATACACTTTGGTGGAAGGGATTACAAATGTACGGAATGTGGAAAAACGTGTAAGGATAAACGGGGGTTAAAAAGCCATATGCTTACACACATTGGAAAGAAATCCTTTGCGTGTGGAGAATGTGGAAAGGCATTTAAATCGAAATCGAGTTGTCAACAGCATATGAGTAGTATACACACTGGCGTAAAACCGTTTCAATGTGAAGAGTGTGGTAAAGCATTTGGAGACGCATCAACTTACGACCGCCACGTGCTTATACACGGAGAAAAAATGTACGAGTGTAAAGAGTGTGGCAAGGCTTTTAACACCAAATCTTATTTGAAAAAGCACATGCTTATGCACAGTGGACAGAAACCGTTTGACTGTGGACAGTGTGGCGAGGCTTTTAGACACAGATCAAGTTTCAAACGTCATTTACTATTGATACACGCTGATGTAATACCTTTTAAATGCCAACTATGTGATGCGGCATTTGCTTCTGGGGCTGAACTAAAAAATCATAGTAAACGTCACTCTCGCGAAAGACCGTATAAATGTCATAAGTGTGGTGCTTCTTTTAATACGGCATTGGTTTTGGAACATCATGTGAGAATGCACATGGAATGCAAGCTCACACCTAATGGGTGTACGATTAAATCACCGGTTAAAAACGAGTCTCCCTCAAGTGAGCCACAGTGGAAAACTTTGGCCCCTAAAACCTATTCGAGACAGCAAAAAAAGTGTTAGGCCTATAAAACTGTAACTCGTCAACTGAACTGCGAATATGGAACTGTTGTATTCTCATTAGTACAATGCTGTAAAGGTCTTGTGAGTAATGTGATGTCAAGTTAGAGTGGTGTAGTCGACTGTAGTGCATTCAGTGGCACCTTTCGGCATAGGTGCACTAGGCACGCGCCTAGGGCCCCCAAAAGTCTTATTCTTCTTTTTTGTCAAGTATGTGTTAATAACCCGTTTCAAGTCCTACCGCTCTTAAAGGGCTTTACTTTTGGATCATTTACACAATAACTAAACACAAGAATTGCGGTAAGAATACGTTACGTACGTCCGATACAACAATTTAATTATTGCATCACCAAAACACGACATGGAGACCGCCATTGTTTTGCTGGAACGCGCAGAAATTAATGCCGACTGATGTCACTCTTTGATTTCGACTCGCAGCCGATTGAGATAGTTTTATTGGCTGTGAGAGCTCAAGCCTCTGACAGCCTTAGGTGGCCACTACAACTGTTGGCCAGCTAAGGCCGTCGGACGCTTGAGCTCTCACATCCAACAGAGCTATCTCAATCGGCTGCGAGTCGAAATCGAAAAGTTACATCTGTCGGCATTAATTTCTGCACGTTTCAGCAAAACAATGGCGGTCTCAGTGACGCGTTTTGGTGAAGCAGTAATTAAATTGTTGTATCGGACGTACGTAACGCATTCTTACCGCGCTTCTTGTATTTAGTTATTGTGTAAGTGTTCCAAAAGTAAAGCATGCATGTCAAAATGGATGTAATTGCCATTAATCTTCCCCAACCCTGTCTTAATCCAGCTCACACATTTATTATTTATGTTTTATTTCTTTTCCAGTTCGTCCATGCTTATTATTGTGATTTACTTATGGCTTTTTGTTATGATTTTTATCCTGGAAGCGGTTTAGCAAAACAAGAGCATAATTGTGCGATTAACATCAAAATTCATCTACAAAATGGGATAGACGTAAAGTGTAGTGCATAGTATTGATGTTGACTTTATACATCGTACTAGTGTTTCTCGAACACTTCGGATGGAAAAGAAACGCATGGACTGCTAGCTTGCCGATCACAAATGGTTGAGCAGGTGCGAGTGTGACAGTACCGTCAGGACCGCAATTAGGGGTGGGGGTGGAGGGCACTGCCCCTGCCCTAGGCCCCAAGCTCAGGATGGGCCCTCTGAACAGTAGTGTTATCGTACGGAAAAATGAAGATATAGCAAATAAACGTTGGCCAAAGCCAAACAAATTTTCTCAAGTTTGTCCTCAAATGTTTGTTAAAGGAGGCCCCAATCGATGGTTTGCCACGGTCCACTGAGAGAAGAAGTTGCGGCCTGGGAGTGTCGTCTATTGTAAAGTACCAGTATTGAAACAGCACACGTATATTGTGAACGAATTGCAGTTAGGTGAGACTAATCTCTGTAATAAACTGTTGCATCTTCCAACTTCAGTTGACGCTGGTTTTAATGATCTGAGCCTAACTGTTTTGTTGTGGTGCTGTCATGTGACTGACTTGAGCCAGGTACCAGGTATTTTGGGTTTTGGTAAATGATTTCTTCGTGGTCCTTATGTAAACCTTGGCATGAACTTCCATGTTAAACGTCAAACTTTGATACCATATAGTTTCCCACAGAATTGGCAAAGACCAAAGAATTTCGGTTTTTTGGGGGGTCGTGTCATAACTATTACACTGTGTTACAATTTTAAAGGACAACAATCGAACCGTCCACAGCATGCCTTGTTGTTGTTGTTCTTGTTGTTGGGACTCTTTGCCAACACCTGGAGATCGAACCAATGAACCGTTTTTCAATTTTTACACTAACTTAAAATGCAGGATTAACAAGAACCAGGGCCTTTTAAACGCTTATTTTAATGTGACTACAATATCATTGTTGTTCTTCTTGGGGCAATTGTGCTATCACCTAGTGATCGAACAAATGAACCAGTTTTCAAATTTATAGCTTAAGACGTGGATGTTACCTAGGTCTAGAGTCTTTTAAACGTTGCTTTAATCAGACTACAATATTCTTGGTGTTGTTGTTGTTCTTGTGGGAGAAGCAGAAATTTTAACCGATTAATTAACTGATTTTCAACTTTTACAGCTTATAACCTAGGGTCTTTTGAACATATTTTTAATGTGACTGCTATATTCTTGTTGTTTTCTTTTTCTTGAGGAAACATTACTCTCTGCTAGAGATAAAACCAATGAACCGATTTTCAACTTTTGTAGCTTAAAAAGTAGGTACGGTAGCCTATGAACAAGGTCTAGGACCTTTTGAACATTATTTTTATGTGGCTGCAATATTCTTGTTGGGGAAAATCTGCGTTCACATGTATGCCAAACCGGTGAACCAATTTTCAACTTTTATAGCTTAAAACGTAGGCATTAATAAGAACCACGCCTTTTGAACGTTATTTTTTATGTGACTGAGTTATCTTAAAAAGCGTTCATCTCAATTATCTCACATAACTATTATCTCATGCCAAAATTCTAGTTATTTAATTTTGGTTGAAATATCTCCAAGAAGAAAATAACAGATATTAGTATTAATAAATGCTTAAGAGTATAAAATACGGATGTAAGCTTTAAAAAACTTAATGCTGTAAAGGAATAGATACAAGACAAATACATGTAAGCCATCAGTGCCGCACACACATGTAAAAGAAGCTCTAGCTTGTTATTTGAGTTGCTGGAGATTCCTTACAAGTATTAGTGCGGTGCTGATGGCTTACATGTCCTTTCCCTTGTATCTGTCCAAGTTTGTTTTAAGGCTTACAAAGCTAGAGCTTCTTTTATAGATAGTGCGATGCTAAGGGCTTACATGTATTTTTCTTGTCTCTGTTCCTTTAGAACATTACTTTTTTTAAGCTTACATCCGTATTTTATACCTTTATGCATTTTTTAATACTAATATGACTTTGTTATTCACACCAGTAGCATTTAATGCATGGTTAAAACCAAGGAGAGTTATAAGTTGGGTGGGTTTGAAAGGGGCGTCACCAGCTTAAGCATCTGTAGCGCCGATTTAAAAAAAAAAAAAGGGGGGGGGCACACTTAAAGGAAAAGGCAAAAGAACAAAAATATTTTACTGTAGGCAGCCCAGTAGTCACAGTTAACTTTAACAAAAATTGATAAATGATATCACAATTTGTTTACTTAATAATATTTTATGAACTGTCGGTAGACCTTTCATTTATTTTCAAATGAAATTCTGTAACACAATTTTAGAGTTTAGTCACGATTCTTCAGAAAGGGCGTTGGAGGAATGGCCGGAGGCGGTGCACGTGCTTCAATGTGTGGACCCCCTTGGCCAAAAGCAACTGTATGTTGGTATTCCTTTCCAATACGACTAAGAGCTCTATTTATAAGTGAACAAAATTACTACCTATTTAAAATGTAGGTGGATTTAATATATGAAAAATTCTTGAGGCCTTGGGGCTTCGAATTCCGGGGGTGCCTAGGGCCTCTGCAAGTGTAAAGGCGCCACTGTCTAGATAATACGTTTGGTCGAAAACATTTTCCAAATACAATACTGGTATTGAGTATGTGTCGGTCAATTCCCTACCAAGATGTGCCACTTTCCAAAAGAAAAAATCATCATGTTTAATAATTACTTAACACAGCATACGCGTATACACAATGGAGAAAAACCTTTTGAACATGGGAAATAGTTTTAACAGGCACACGCATTTACACATAAATTATTCAGTAGTATTTTATCCACGAAGAAAACTGCTGATTATTGCATCGTTAGTCGTGTAATTATGCGATGTTAAAAAGGAGAAGAAAATTGTGTGTAACTGTGATGATGGACTCATTGCACAGGCAGCCTTTGGCTGTGCGAAAGCGTGATTGTAGACCGGGTCATTTTTTTTATAAGATTTACCATGGAAATACAATTCTAAACCCAATGGATTACTTGCTTGCTCATGACTAGGGTAAATCACCCAAAAAATGTAACGCCTTCAGTCAAATCATGTATTTGCCGAATCATTCTCTCCGAAAACCAAAACCGGTATGTGATTGGATTGGACTAACGACGGACAATGTGAATTTTTTAAACTTTAAAGGACCTTTTCACCGAACGGCAGGCTGCAGCATCTAGCACCATCTACCATTATTTAGTTCTATGTAGCACTTGATTTCAAGAAGCAAAGGAATGCCCAAAGAAATTTCTTTTTACACAAGTAACCAGCCGCGTGTCTCCTTAATTATTTTGTGTAAAGTTCGTGCATCCACGTGCACCAGGGAGGAAGCGGTCTAGGTTAACGATATCACTGTCACTAGATGGCGCTGATCTAGCGGTTCAAAATCTGTATTTCAAAACGATCATTCTTTATAAAAAAAAAG
Source organism: Lithobius niger (assembly GCA_023313725.1). Taxonomy (NCBI): domain Eukaryota; kingdom Metazoa; phylum Arthropoda; class Chilopoda; order Lithobiomorpha; family Lithobiidae; genus Lithobius; species Lithobius niger. The sequence goes on from JAHWFP010249803.1 coordinate 123,395, forward strand.
CGCCCGTTGTTACGTTAGGCTTAACTTACCGCTTGCTACCTGCTGCACGTATACACAAAAACATTACATTCAGTAATTAAGGAGGCAAGTGGCTTGTATGTTTCCTAAAAAGAAATTTATTTAGTGTGCTCCATCGCTTGTTGAACGTAAGGGCTAGATAGAACTAGATAGCGGTAAATGGCTATGGACACTGCAGCCTGTCATTTGGTGACAATCCCTCTTTAATAGGTGTAACGCAAGATTGCTGTCGCTTCATACATCCATTCACTGTATCCATTCAGAGGTTTAGTTCATTGTAATTGGAATGTTTCTATTTTTCTTCTTTGTTCTCTTCTGTTTTAAACAGGAGGTCGTTTTAATGCCCGTGGGACGCTACGACTGTTTGAATAAATAAACTACCATAAAACATGTTGGCTCCTCAAAATGGTTAGGTATGTGGCTTGATTCAAACCTTAAGGCCGCTAAAAGTTGAAAATGTGTTTCTTGGGTGCGCCCGCACGGTTTATTCTCAGCGCTTGTTACGTTTTTTAAAGCTTTAGTTATAAAAAAAATTCTGTTCGCGAGTCAACATTTTAATCAAACTTCCTGGATCCTCTGACCATGACAGCTAGAGCCCCATTCACGCTATTGCCGTTTGCGTTGGTGCTCCAGGTATGCTCGAAATTTTTTCGAAACCAGAAATGTACGGTGGCTGTGGAGGCTCTTTTTATTCGTATTTTATACTTCACACATACAACTGTGAACTTGACACATTATATCTCTGAACTGCGTACTATATCAACGAACTTCATACTTCACACATAAAACTATTGTAATGATTTTGTAGACTTCCATTCTGGGTTCTGTTTATTCAACACACTCAAGCCTTTTATTCTACTAATTATTCTAATTAATTAGCATATCATTAATCATTCACATGCTAATGTTGTTATTAATTGCCACCTTATTAATTAGGTCACGTTTAACTCCTCCAGAGTTCGCATCTGGTTCTGCAGTACCCTAACTAGTAGGCTACCTACAAGGAGGCTGTACGTTTTAGAGAGCGGGGAGGAAGGCATTGTGATCACTAGATCTTTATATGGGAGTTCCTCTCCCAATATGGGACATTTCCTTTTTAAGATGCTAGTGCACTTTTTCATATATGTATATAGAACCAAGGCATGGTTTCTCAGTCAGTGCCCTGAGAATCGAAGAGAGCTGTTGCAAATCCATGCCGTATTCATTGGGGGAAATACTTTGGATCCTAGAATCAGGGAGCTAGAATAATCAGATAAGTATCTTAATACGTAACTAAATTTACCGTAGGAATTTATCATATTAATGAATGTGTTGATTTAATAAGAGTACTGTATAGTTCTTGCCCAACCTATTTACTATTCCCAGTTTTAGAATTGAACTGTTATTAAGTACAGATATAAATAATAGTGCAATAGTTAAATATATCAAGAACCCACATCTTCATTGAATTGTATTTGTGTAACTTCACTGGTCTAAGTTTCTGTTCGTCTAAATAATCATCTCTGAATTTTGTGAATAAATATTAGGATATTGAAGTTTGTTTCTTCCATTTACTAGTGAGTGCTACATTGATGTACAGAGGTGGCAAGATTGTTATTTTGCCATGTTACAAATCTTGTTACACTATAAACTTCATACATATATCTACGAAAGCCGGGTAGTACGAAAGCCAGGTGGTGTCTTCTCACTTCTGGCTTCCGACTTCCAACTTCTGAATTTCGAGTTCAGACTTCTGGTGATGGAACTTCCAGATGGCATTACCAGTTGACATAATTTACAACATTTCGTAGAACCTTAAGCGATAAAAGCGTCGCTCATGATCGATTACTTCGAAGAATAACAATAAATCACTCCCACACGGGACAGTTAATTAAATCGGCGGGTAAACTCAAAGCGCCGACTACACTACGGGGAACAATTAATGAACCAGAGCTCAACAATACAATGATTGACATGCGTAGAGGTCCCGTTTGGCGATAAGGGCCCAAGTACGGTCAAACCAATGCTATATTTAGAATTTCTGCAATTAATCAATACAACAATGGATCAATCGTGGACGATAACGCTACACTTAGCGGTCCTTATGTAAGCCTCAGCATGAACTTCCATGTTAAACGTCAAACTTTGAACTCCTATAGTCTCGCCCAGAATTGACATAGACCAACGAAATTCGGTATTTAGGGTCGTGTCGTAACTATTTCACCACATTACGAATTTTAATGACAACAATCAAACCGTTCGGCGTCCACAGCATGGCCATTTGTTGTTGTTGGGACTCTTTGCCCTCACCTGGAGACCGAACCACTGAACCGATTTTCAAGTTCTATAGCTTAAAACGTAGGTCTGGACAAAGCCTATGGCCTTTCGCAGGCTATTTTAACGTAAATACAATATTCTTGACACGGAAAGCCAAATGGGCTAAAACTTTTGCTCCCACCTAGAGATCGAACCAATGAATCGATTTTCAATTTGTGTAGCTTGAAATGTAGGTATTAACACCGACCAGGGCCTTTTGAACCCGATCTTGATGTGACTGCAGTATTCTCGTCGGCAGAGCAATTATTATTGCAGAGCACTGGGCAGAAATCATTAATGTTGCTGTTGAGACTCTTTGTCCTCACCTGGAGATCGAACCACAGAACCGATTTTCAAGTTCTATAGCTTAAAACGTAGGTATGGAGAAGGCCTAGGGCCTTTCGCAGGCTATTTTAACGTAACTACAATATTCTTGTCACGGAAAGCCAAATGGGCTAAAACGTTTGCTCCCACCTAGAGATCGAACCAATGAACCGATTTTCAATTTGTGTAGCTTAAAATGTAGGTATTAACACCGACCAGGGCCTTTTGAACCCGATTTTGATGTGACTGCAGTCAGGGGCGTCGGCACGTGGGGTTATGGAGGGGGGGACCCCCCCTCCAATGTTGGCAAGTTGCACGAAAAGTCGGCAATTTTGAGCCTCGTCGGCAAAAATGTGTTGCTGAAAACCTTTTTTTTTCCAAAAACTACGTTACGGTATAACACGTGCTTGCTTTCAATACAATAGTCGCACATGAGGAAAACGACGGTATATTAAATTTCTTCAGGCAGCATTATCTGTGACATTTAATGGGTTTCTAACCCACCTACGAGGAAATTATTGTACCCACTTCCCCTCCCTCCACACCCTCAAACGCATTCGGCACTTCCCCTATTCCAGCGACTACATCCCAACCAAGGGTCATTCAGTCAGTATGTTCGAATGTGTGTTCAGTCAGTGTGTTTAAAATGCAGAGAGAAACGTTTGATGACGATTACCGAAAAATACAGGAAAGGAGACGCAACAGCGGCACCAAAGTAAGGCTGAAGCTTGCTGGAGCACCTGAAAACCCAATTATAGTGGCCAAAGCTAGGAAAAACAACAAGAAAAATCGGCAGATCTTGTTGAAGGTTTAAGCAGAGGGAGAAAATGAATTAAATTAATGATGTCGGCAATAATTAAATAAATAGACAGTAAGTCATCCTTATACCAGGAATCTGGTGATGGACTGGAGTGCCAGTTCGAATCCGAGGCACGTCACTAGAATGAAACGTAAGTGTATAAAGATGGCTTACTGTACTACATTATTCTATGGTATAATTTTCGCTGAAGGCTTATATCCAATTGCCAACAATAACTGCTAGAGTAGTACGTGGAATAATTTTTGTACTGGAATGCACGTAAACTATTTAATCAGCACAATGACCAAAAATTACCGGTCTTCTTGAAATCACGACAACTTCTTTAATATTGTTTTCTTTCCCATAATTAACTTGACTATCATTTGCCTTGTAATCCCGTTTTGCCGAATAATATTTTCTTCCAAAATGACGTGCCTTTCTTATGCTGCCGCACTCACTGCGGCTAAACATATAACATCAGATACCGCATCTAATCCAAAATTCCTCCCAATTAGGAATGCATCTTTAACTTCTTCAATCCTAAATTTTTAAAGAATTTGTTGATTCGGTGAAACGGGGTTCGGCGAATCGGGAATACACTGTGCATGAAGCTTAACCTTTTTATTTGTTACGAGAAATATAATACAACCAGTTTGTATTCGATTTCTATGTTTAGGTTAGACATCGACTTTGTTTTTGTTGACACAAACAAGTAATTTGTACTTCGTGTCATCATAAAAATCAAAAGAAAAAAGAAAACTTGATACAATTTTTAAATCGCTCACTAATGTACCTCTGTTTATTGTTAAAGATTGGATCATTTCACTAGCAGTTTCTTTAAGTGGATGAACTAAACTTTGAACTTAAAGGTGTTTGCTTTTATTAAATTACATCTCTTCAGAACCACGATTTTTAAAATTTTTTTGGGTTTTGGGGTGTTTTAGGTGTTGATTTTATAGTAAATCTGCAGGGAGGGGGGAGGGGTTGTGATGTTTAGCTTCGACTGAGTGATCGCGATTGTTGGGACAGGAAGATTGGCAGCCTTTCTTGTTGAAATGAGAATACTACTCGGCAAAGGTGACACTTTTGTGCGAACGGTGTGATTCTACCATTTTTCGTTTGAGGTGAAGTAGATCTGTTTCAGCCAGATATGTCTATAAAAGGCAGCAACCACGAGCTAGGGGCAAAAAAATTCCTATGTTACGGCCTAACCTAACCTAACCCAAACGTCTACACCCTGGTTACAGGACCGCCCACATGTCAAAAACTCACCCGCAGCACGAGGCATTCCACCTTTGGTGCATGCAATCATTTCGTTGCGTTGTTTTTTATTATTATTATTATTATTTGTTATATACGGTTGTTGAAGTGAAACGAAACTGCAGTCAGCACTCTTCGTAGTGTTAAACCATTTATTGATATCTAATCTTCGCACTCGGAATAAAATTATGTTAGATCACATACACAAGAAAAAAACGCAAGGAATACAAGAAAAAGGAAAGAAAAACAAAATATAAAGTGTAAAAGTTTGTATCATGATAAACGAAGTTTTTTGGCGCGCGTTTTATAAAATACAGATTTTAAAAAACGTAAAATAAGACAGACTACTTATTTTTTTATTTGCCCCAAAAAATATCGCGATAGTAAGGAACGTCACCAATAATGTGTGCAAGAGTAGTAGAAATAGATGAGCACTCGTAACCAGGGTTGAATGATATAGGCATACACATGTCTTATGGGTTGCTATGTTTTCCTATGACAGTTTAGTGTTAATGGTCGAGCATGTCAGCCACTTAATGAAATGAATTAAACAGTTTATAATTGTGCTGGCAGATTGCATAAAATGACCAAAAATGGCCAAGGAAATTACGATAAATCAAAAGCTTCCGGGGCTCTGCCCCGGACCCCACTGGGGGAGCTAACAGCGCTCCCCCAGACCCCCTAGCTTCTAGAGAAAAGTCGGCACATCTGTCTGATTCCCCCCTCCAATTTTTGGCCTTCGCTACGCCCCTGACTGCAGTATTCTCGTCGGCAGAGCAATTATTATGGCAGCGCACTGGGCAGAAATCATTAATGTTGCTGTTGGGACTCTTTGTCCTCGCCTGGAGATCGAACCACAGAACCGATTTTCAAGTTCTATAGCTTAAAACGTAGGTATGGACAAGGCCTAGGGCCTTTCGCATGCTATTTTAATGTAACTACATTATTCTTGACACGGAAAGCCAAACGGGTTAGAACTTTTGCTCTCACCTAGAGATCGAACCAATGAACCAATTTTCAATTTGTACAGCTCAAAATGTAGGTATTAACACCGATCAGGGCCTTTTGAACACGATTTTGATGTTACTGCAGTATTCGCATCGGCAGAGCAATTATTATTGTAGAGCACTGGGCAGCTGCCCCCCAAAAATGACTTAACAGGGGCGCCAAATTCGGGTGTTCAAATTTAGAAAAAAATTCTTTTTAAAAATTAGCCTACTTTAACTGATGAACGATTATAAAAAAGGTAATAAACCCCAACAAATTTTACCAGAATTCATCAAATAGCCGTAACCGTTGTCAAGGTCAGGTATTTTATTCCCAATTGCCTTAAATCCCCATCCCACTAAAGTAGCAAGCCAACTCATGCCTGCCACGTGAGTAAGAACCCTCGGTAAGGAGAAAGCTATTAGTAAAAACGTGAGCAAGTTGCGGTAGACAGTATCTGACTGGCACATTTTCCACTGATACGCAAAAGGACTCGAGGGCGCAGGGACGGACCAAGAAAAAATTACGTGCAGAAGACGACAAAAAAATGGAAGAGCATCTGAGGAAAATTTGTAAAAAAAAAAAAATAAGGCACCGTGTTTATACAATTAATAGTTTTATGTATTTTCCTTGGACTGTGTGCGTCGCCCTAGGATTGCATACGTAATTTTACGTAGGGGTTTTATGACCTTAAAATTATTATACGGTTACCAAATATCAGCTTAATGATTTAATTATTTTCTCCCTGGCTTTCTCTTATAATGGTTTGCATAGTTAGGACTCCGCTTTTCGGATATTTAGTGATTTGACCAGTTGGTTCTCATATTACCGCCCCTGCGGCATCAATGGTTATTTTTAGATAATTGCCGTGCGCCCATCAAATTGGGACAACTTGTTATTTTTTCGGGTTTGACTGTTTTGGCAAAATGATGCCATCGGTACAAATATCGAAGATATTGTAATATGTAATATGTAAATCGAGAGCAGGAAGCATTCTGCTTATACGCTCCTTCTCAATAAAACCATCATAAAAAATACAAGTTTCGAACTAAATGATTTTGTCTAGTCTGTTTTTGAAAGTGTTGATCGACGTTGCGTCCACGACACTCTGGGGCAGAGAGTTCCAATCGTCAATCACACGATGCGTGAAAAAGGATTTCACAATGTTCACCCTTGCTTGCGGCTTGAAAATTCTGGAGTTGTGACCTCTGGTACTTGCACACTTCGAAGGCATCCAGAAGTTATTTTTGTCCAGGTCGTAGTACCCCTTCATAATTTTAAGCACTCGATCAAATCACCGCGTTTTCTTCTTTTCTCAAGGGTTGGCAGCTTGAGCATGGCCAACCTTTGTTCGTAGCTCATACCTCTAGTTCCATTCACTAGCCTAGTAGCTCTTCGCTGTACCCGTTCGAGAATTGTCTGGTTTTTTTTCAGGCTGGGACTCCAAATAGAATTGCAGTATTCAATAATGGATCTTACATATGTTTTGTAGATAATCCCAAAATTATCAGCTGGAATTTTCCCAAAGGTTCGCTTAAAGAGCCCGATGGTACGGTTAGCTTTCTTGGCAACACTGTTACATTGTTCCGTCCAGGATAGATCATGATTTACGAAGATCCCAAGGTCTTTCTCAGATTCTTTACTTTGAATGGGTACATTACGTAAATAGTATTGCTGCTTGACATTTTGATGACCACCATGGAGAACGGCACATTTGCTGTTATTAATCTTCATAGACCAAGTGTCACAGTAATTAGCAATCTTGTCCAAATCGTTCTGCAATTCCGCTCTATCTTGTTCCCCGTGGTGGATTTTGAGAGCTTTCATGTCGTCGGCAAACTGAAACCCGTCACTACTTAACTGCTCAGTAAGATCAGCAATATAAATGTTAAAAAGTAGTGGGGAGAGGACACTGCCTTGTGGGACACCGCTGGTGATTGAAGTCCAGTTAGAAAATTCATTTTCAGTTCTCACCCTAAATCTTCTGTTATAAAGAAAATTATTAACCCAGCTAACGATTTTGTTATTAGGGAGAGCATGACTGAGTTTATAGATAAGTTTCTGGTGGTCAACTTTGTCAAAGGCCTTTTCGAAATCAATATAAACGACGTCATACGAGACATTGTCATTAATTGCAGTGTTTATCTTATTGTAGGCCTCAAGCATGTTGGTAAAAGT
>JAHWFP010249804.1:9928-20045 GCA_023313725.1 Lithobius niger
ATTTTCTGGGAAATTCACATAAAATCAAGACTTACTGATTTGAGAAAACAGTACGGCTTTGACGTGTAATTTCTTCCAAGACTGGACGAAAACAGTGGAGTAAGAAATTTTCTGGGAAATTCACATATTATAATCAGTGCTTTTTGATTTGAGAAAACAGGAGGGCTTTGACAATACTGACATGTATTTCTTTCGAAACAGGATGAAGACAGTGGAGTAATGAATTTTCTGGAAAATTCACATGTCAGACTCAATGCTTATTGATTTGGGTAAACAGGGGGCTTTGGTATTTCTGGTACAATCTCTCAGTGTCCTCTTTTGAGAACAGGCACTGGCTATATATGTATACATAGCATGGAAAATATCTCGTTGTTTTGCGTGTATGATTACATGTGATTGTCAACCATTTTTACAACTTCTAAACATACAGTTTGCAGTTTATAACTTACAGCTTACACTTATTGCGAGTAAAGAGCATTACATTATTTGTGACAAGAGTTTACAATGACACATTAGCAAAATATGTAAATATTGTACATTTCTCACAAACGTGTTCCTTTCTTTGGCCAGCGCGTAAGAAGAAAAATAGCGCTGAAAAACACTAATACCATTGACGCAAAAGTGAAAAACATTGAAATATCACACTGTATTTGCATTTTTTTTGTATCCGTCACTTGTTCAAGGTAAATCTTCTATTCGTCTACTGTAAATACATGAATCAAACTTTAAAATAGGAATTGAAAAAGAGCCAGCAAATCCCCAACACAACTTTACTCATCCATCAAATAATAACAATTATTATTTTTTTAAAGTCCTATTCCTACACTATGCACACATAATATCCTTTATGTAGGATTTATAACAACACCAATGTCTAATTTTTTTCTAAATGTGCAATAGAATTAATTTTAAGTTGGTGTCAGTGAGCTTAGATTTTCAAACCACGTGATTACAATGATTCATCATTTTTTTTAAAGTAAGTTTGACGTGACGAACTGAGACAATGAATACAGTACACTCTGAAAACGATGTGTACTTTCTCAGCCTCCACGCGAGTTGTGGACTAGCAGTACACAGTCTGTGCACCGAGAGTACACATTCTCGACACAGCTTGTGTATTACCAGTACACAAATTGTTTGCTCTCAGTACACAGTTCGTGTAGAGGCTGATAAAGTACACATTGATGTGTACTGTCAGTACACATCGTCTTCACAGTGTATGCTGTTGATGCACATACCCTTATTTTCATCTTGAGCATCAGGGCTACCAATGTGTTATAATTATTACTGAGCAGGGAACAATAAATCGTTTAAAATAAATTTAAAAAAAAAATGAAAGGACAGAAATACAACGGACCCGTACATTAATGTCACACAATTTTTGTTCTTATCTCTGCCTTCCTTCTGGCAGATTGCGTTATAATTGTTGCAACCCCTACCCCCCCTCCCCCAGAAAACGACATCACAAACATCAACCCATTTCCCCCATTTGTTACGTTTAACTATCTAATTTTTTAAGCTGGTTGTAAATAAATACAAAAAAAGTTAGAGGGAGCACGTGCTTTTTTTTGGAGTAACATTTTACGCAAAATGTTTTGTACTATTAAAAATGACAATCATAAACATAATGCTTAATACCGAAATTAAGGCGGCAAAGTTTTTTGTTTTTTTGTTTAGTGGAAAAAAATACCTGGAATCTTTCTCTCTCCTTTTTGTGAAAACCGTTTTTTAAAATCTGCAGTAGTTGATTTTTAATTAAATATTCAGTAAAATAGTGCAGTGTACTTGTTTTCAGGAAGTAGAACTGGAAGTGAGCAGTTTAGGGATGCTGTCTGCCATTTTGTTGACAAAAGGTGGTAGTTTTCTTAGCCTTTTCTAGCACAAACATGTTCTAAACGAAGCTATATCTCGACTGGCCCTCGTTTGCCAGGCTGTAGTTCTACATTTCGTCACTAGTGGGCACAATCGTCGTAAAACATGGCTGCCTCCAGTCGTTCTTTACAAATTGAATTGCCGAAAACTCATTTTTCGATTTATTTTGCCCGTAAATCATGCATAACGGCTTTGATTTTGTTTCACTCATTGTGAAATTTGGCAGGTGTGTGCCCCACATATATACGAGGACGGCTAACGGAAAAACAATAACTAAAATATTGTTGGTGGTACTGTTTCACACACTTTGGACAAAAAGTGTACATAATTTCTGCAAAGTTTGGGTTCGGCTTGCATAATAACTTACGTAGGGTTATTTTTATAGGGAAAAGGTTGATTAGTTGTCTTCATTACATGTTTTTCTGCAGTTTCGTTCTTGTTTGAAGCAGAAATCCCCCCCCATGATAATTACACTTGATTTCCATATTATATCTAATTTGCATACTTTATGCTAATTAGGTAGTCAATTTTTTCGAACTTTTCCCCCCAAAAAAACTAATGGATACATTTACTGGTGTTATTTGCACTAAACTTCATGGATGTTACATTTATTATAGCTAAAATTAAAAAAAAAAGTTTATATTACCCCTTTGCCACATTAAGCAACATTACAAATGTTAGTGACCCCCCTCCCTATATTTATCTGAATTGCCAAAGTCTGGATAGCTTTCTTCTCCCGTGCATAAGCGACTAAATGCCAGGTGTGAACATGTAACTCTCGCTTTGTATTCACTCTTTTCACAAGGCCTTCTGGGAGAGAATTGGCAGGTTACAGCTCCTGGCACCAGGTCAGACCATTAGCCTGATTAATATCGCCAAAATTTTATTTTGTCCAAGCGGTGCCAAGTGGCTTTAATTTCCTGGCACGTGTGAACAGGCGTAGGGTAGGAGGTAGGCAAGACACACATTTTCTTCCCCAGTTGGCCTTTGCTCGAGCAACAAAATGCTTTCTTCGTTTTACGTTCGTGTAAACGCTAGTACTTGCGAATTGACACATTTTGGACTACACGCAGAACATATATTTCTTCACACGTATTTGTTAGGTAAAATTACGTAATTTTCAACGCACGTTTTCAGCAAAAGTAAAAATGGACACAAGTTTGACAAAGGATGCACGGGTAGCCGCGAGTAGTGGGTCGTCTTATTCAATAGGGGTCTTGGTCCTGGCTCTACATCTCTGGCATCGGCAGACCCGGGTTTGAACCCGGTGAAGGGAAGTGTACATGAACGGGTTTTCTCCGATTGTTTGCTGCCCGGTGTAGACGGTTTCTTCTGGGTACTCCGGTTTCCTACCTCATGCGGCAGAAAAAAACAACAGAAACGATGGTGGTTCCATCCATCAACATCTGATGCTCGGGCCTTCAAAAAGCTGTTAGCTTAACGGCCGACACAGTTTATACTACTACAATAAACAGAATGCATGGGGTCAGAGCTTGGTACAAAGGGTGGAACAAAGCGTAGAATTGTGTTGGCCTCCTCCTTTATGCCCCTCCTGATTATGTACAACACCTAATCAATTATTGTGTCCGTTATTTGTTAGGCTTTAATAATTAATCTGCTCATCAAACTTAATCAATCATCCTTCAGGGAATACACAGCCCATTTTCTAAAGAAGGAGAACTGCTGGTGCATCACAATTATTAGCAATTAGGGAATTACATATTAATCATTAAAAAATACTGAACACCAGTTTAAAAAAAAAATGAAATGACAAAGACAACCAACCAGCCAACATTTTGCATTTTAAAAGACAGAATGAAGTCTTCCAGTGGAAGGCTTCCTGCAAAGATTCCATTAAAGCCAAGAAATAATAACCCCACCATCCGATAAAACAATGTAAACCCTCCAGGACACATTTTTTCCTGGATTAAATGACAGAATACAGTCTTCCACTAGAAAGCCACATTCTTTCAACATTCGGTTAGATTCAAGAAACCATCAGATAATAAAACATATGTATAGGAACACATTTCTCATCCTGGATTAATAGACAGGATATCATCTTCCAATGGAAAGGTGTATTATGCCAACTTTTGATTAGATTCAAGAGAAAATGACCCATCGTCCAATACGAAAATGTAGGACACACTTTTTATCCTGGATTGAAAGTATATAATATCTTTCCAATGGAAAGTTGCATTCTGTGAAAATTCAGTTAGATTCAAGAGACAACAACCCAACGTCTAATGAGAAAATGTATACGAATTTTTTTTTTGAAGATGACATACAATCTTCCATTGGAAAGCAACATTTGGCCAACATTCGTATATATTAAATAGGATGATGACTCACCATCCGATAAGAAATGGATAAGACACGTTTTTTATCGTGGTTTAAAAGACGGAATATGCAGTCTTCCAACGGAAAGCTATAAGGTTAAATTAAAGAGAATGACTCATCGTCAGATTAAAAAAACCGTATATGAGACATTTTTTATCCTGGTTGAACTACAGCTTCACCTACAGTTGATTAACACTTGACCGTTTTAACACCAAGAGTGCTAAGTTCCCTTAACAGGAGAGCTCAAGAAATCCTTAAAAATTTAGTCATCAAGGTGGCTCCTAACCAATATTTTTTAGTCGCCAAATTAAAGAAAAGGCAAAAAAAAACATGCCTCTGTTTGTAAGGGTGAAGAGCAACCAGTGCAAACAATAACACGAAAAGTGAACTCCAAAATTAACACAAACGAGATACCCTTTGTAAAAATTTTGTTAGTGCGCCATCCACTTGTATGCTCCACGTATGTTTTTTTTTAAAACACTTTTTTTTTTGTACCACTAACTTATGACCAAGCATTCTTTCAAACGGCTTGTTGCCAAAGAGCACAAACCTACAATTATTGGTCTTAATGTGACTTGTGCAGAAAAACCTCTTTCAAAACAAGCTGTGTTTGTGGGGATAACCATAAAAGTTTTAACACAGTGGCGCTAATGGATACTTTTACTGCACTAAAAGATGGTTTTACCAGGACGTCAAAACATTTATCTTTTCTCGTGCAATCACAGTGAGCAATTACCGTTCGACGACAATTACTCACTGTGCTGTGACTGCAACCTGAACACCCTCTGTTAATAATTTCCAGAAAGTAAAATTAGGAAGAAATAGTCGCCAAATTGGCTACATGGACAAAATTTTTTAGTTGTCAGTAACAATTCTTTCTTCGCATTTGGTGAATAAAATAGACCACTGTATTTCTCGAGCCCTGCTCAACTAAAACTGAAAATTTGCTCAGCATATGTCACAGTACATTTAGATCCGCGCACTGATATGTTAGTCTCTGCTCATCGGGTCTAGTACTACACTTGTGCTTTCATCACAGTATCATTAAATATGTATTTGTTCAACTCTCTGTTTACATATTGACAGTGCAACAATTATCAATGCTCGACAGTTACTAATTTTGTCGAGTGATGTAACTATGACTCGTACTAATAAAACTGTAGACAAAAGCCTCATAAAACCAATGACACTTTGCCAACACCTGCGACACGATTTTGACTTGTAAGTATAACTAACCCTGTAAGGCTGTACCGGTTCCACTTTTTTCCATCTGGTACCGATACTGATTGCGGTACCACTATAAGCCCAGTTCCGATACCGATACCGGTACCCATAAAAAGATTGCTTTTAACCACTCAAGTATCTCTATCAAAATAATAACAATTTCTTCGCAGGATTATCGAGTTTTTCTGTTTTACCGACTAACCATAACTGTACATTAACTGGCACACACATTTATTGGTACAGTATGTAAACACTACAGAGAAATTTTGTCCACGATATGTGACCAACTCATAATTACTCCTGCACCGGTCCCTGTAAAACGTGTGGGCATTGGTCATGGTACTGGTGTCATGGTCCCTGTGCGGTACTAGTACTGGAATCGGAACCGGTATAGCCTTCATAACCTGTGAGCAAAAGCATGGCAGCTCGTTATTTTATTCAGAACTTAAGAGACATGCAAATTTTCTAAAGGTGGCTGGTTTCATTGTTTGTTTGTTTAGTTAAACGAAAAATAATAATTTGGTCTGTAGCAGTGACCATGCAGAATGGTACAAAATGAAATGGGACATGCAAAACGTAAATATAAATAAAATAACTCTGCCCTGAACAGCGAAGGCTGAATGGTAAACAAAACAGTGGAGAAACGGTATGGTCTGTGATGCGTCTGTCGTCCTTTACAAATTAACCTACAATCAACATGTAGGTTATAATCATTTGGGAGAATGACATTCAACAAGCAACATGTAAGTTCATTGCAACCAATCCGCGTACGCGGTGGGTGGGGCACTTTCTGGGTGCAGCCAATCCGTGTACGCAATGGGTGTGACAGTTTCTGAAACCCGGCGAGGTTCATTTCACGTGTCTATATTTGGTGTGCGAAGAAATTTAATTCTCATTTGCCATTCATTTCCAACTTGCACCCAAAAGCACACTGCCACTATCACCCCACAAATGCAGCATTCCAATTCGGGACACATTTCGCATTTGTTGTTGTTTATGTGGTTGCTTCTAACTGGTTATCCAATACCAAAGCAGTTTAAATAGTAGTCATAACCTTGTGGTTTGCTGAACAGAAATTATCAACCTCAAGTTCAGATGTCACTCTTGTCGACTGTACCTGCTGTGATCTGAACTAGTTTGATAATTCGGAACAATTTGAAAGTACAGGGTGGTCAATAAAAATGTAGAGGATAAAGAAAAATCATAAATATTTTATTAATCGATATTTTCATATATATATATGCTCATAAGTCAGACGTCTGAAGAAAACTTCAAATTTTAATGTCTGCGGTATTGATTTCACACGCGCAGCATTCCAAAGATGGCGGTTCGGTATACGATTCAACATCGTGTTTTCATTGTTGAAACGTTTAAAACAACGCAATCTGCAACAAGGATGCAATGTAAGTGTGGCAAACTACTTCCAAACCTCTGCGTTCCAAAACAAAAAATACAATATTGGGCTGGTAAATCAATTTAAGGAAACTGGAACCATTTTCAACAACAATGCAGAACATCACGGTCGTCCAGTGACAGTTCGTACGCCAGGTAACGTGGAGAGATTGCGTGAAAGTGTGAAAAGAAGTCTGTAAAGGTCATCAAAACGGCGATTTCTTAACTCTCAACATTAAAAGAACTCTCAACATCACTGCTAACAATGCTAAAGAAGAACTTAAACCTTTTCCGCAACAAAATTCACATGCACCAGAACTTTCAAAAACAAGTAAACAATGACGTTTAAGCGTTTGTCGCCTCGTCTCCATCAAATGTGACGACGACGATTTGAATTTGGAGAATGTATTTTTTTTCTTTTGTGGGGTCACCTAAAAGAAAAAAAGTCTTCAAACTTAACCCTAAATCCATCCACAAACTCAAGTTAAGCATTCGTAGGGTTATTTGGGTTGCAATGCAAGACACTCTGATCAGTCTGTCAACAATAACTGCGTACTAGAACAGCAAAATATGTCAAATTCAAGGGAGCTCAATTTGACCATACATTTACTTCGTCGAGTCAAAATCAACGTCATGCCAGCAAAACTTCTATTCTTAACACATCTGACTTATCAGAATCTCAATTAATAAAATATTATTTTATTACTTTTCTTATCGTCTACATTTTTGTTGACCACCCTGTATTTACCAAGTTGAAGTTTCGGTATAAATTTTAAACAATCTTGTTCGTTTGTTTCTGGGACTGCACCTGTCCGACTTAATACCTTTCAACGATATAGTTTCAGGAATCAGTATTCAGCCAAACTGTTTTTTAATACGCTCTACTTTCATGATGAAAATACAAGCAAAAATAACTGTTGTGTGCAGCTAGAAAACAAATCTAAAGAAAAAAAATAACAGTGCTGGAAAACTAAGTCATTCACAGGCTAGTCTGAAACCCCATATCCCTATGCAAAATCGGAAATTTAAGTTTTATAATAAGGCAAAAAAATAAATAACGTAACAAATTAATTCGCTATTTTAAAGTGTATTTTTTTTCCTGCCAGCTTTCCTGTGGTTCAAACTCGTGTCGTTACTTTCCTTTTTCAAATTTCCTTCGAAAAGGAAAATGTGTAGGAGTAGTAAAAAGAATTTAATCACCGTCTAAAAAACATACAACTGATAAATGCATTACCATAACAATTTGATCAAATCAAATCAAATCATTTTGAATGAAATGTGGAACACATATTGCTGAAATTCAAAAATCAATTGTTTGGATTTGGTTTCGTATTGTACGATTGGTTAGTACTAGATGACTTAAAGCTAAGACTGGTTCAATATTGGCTGACTTACGATAATACCCGATTGGCTAGGTTTTAGTCGATTAACACTCGGCTGGGTCAGTACCGGCCTATTTAACACGCAAATGGTTTACTATTGGCCGATTTAACACTCTGTTGGATCAGTATTGGCATATTGACATTCGAGTGATTAAGTATTAGCTGATTTACAACTCCATTGGTTTAACTTGGTTTAGTATTGGCTGATTTAACACAATTTGTCAAGTATTGGCAGATTTCACACTCAGTTGGTTAGTATATTGGCAGATTTTACCACAGGATTGGTTTTGTTTGGGTTGAGGAGGAAGCTAGATAATCATTACTGAAGAGTAACGCCAAGAAAAAAAAATAACACTTGGTTCTCGGGCCGCACTGGGTGGCCAAGTTTTTACCAGACACAATTTTTTATACTTGAGAACTGGAACATGGGCAGCTAAATGCCATGCTTTAACTAAAATGTAAGCTGACCATGTGTATTTGAAAGTTAGTCGATAATAAATAGTTCCGATACGTTAAAAACTAGCACTGTCAGCTTTGTCAGCTTTTTCACACAGATTTGAATATTTTTATCCACTGAAAATAAACGTCGCTTTGAAATAAGCAATCATTCAAACAAAAAGCTCTAGTGAGCATGTAAGTTTTCGAAGGGGAAAAATGCCCACGAGAAATAATATTAAATGCCTCTGACTGTATGAACTAACCAATGAGTTACCGATACTTTCCTAAGGGTACTGTTGAGTTATTTGAGCTTACTGTGCATTTGACAACTGTGAACTCGCTGACTAAAAATTTTCTTCATCTTGAGAGTAATGGTGTTAGCAATTTAACTCTTAAATGTTCTTTTCCATTTTGAGCAGAAACTTGTATGGTTTCGGGTAAAAATATAATATTGTTTGTTAGGCAGACTACAATGAACACAGAAATCAATACAATTCACTACCTCCATCTTTCTTATCTGGAAACAATCTTAGGTTATAAAAATAATCAATTTAAAGTAAACGATGTGAGCAGCTATCGTTAACATTTGGCACAAAAGCATAATTCGTGGGGCGAGGGTATTTCCACTAATGTACACTTCATTGACACAGTATACTCACTCGTTTTACTCACTACGTATTCCAAATACAAAACTGGGATTGGAATATTCAAAGGTGAGGGTATTTCAACTAATGTACACTGAACATTGAAACTGTTTACTCACTCGTTTTACTCACTGCATACTCCAAATACAAAACTGAGAATGGAATATTCAAGGGCGGGGGTATTTCAACTAATGTATGCTTCATTGAAACAGTTTACTCACTTATTTTACTCACTGCGCATTCCAAATACAAAAATGAGAACGGAACAACAAGAATTTTCACATTGTGAAAAGTGAATAAACTACAGTCCCCAATCATGCAAACCGCATGAAGTGAAATTAAATGTGCTGTGTCGTACAATATATTACACAGTAAATACTACGGACATGCTACACATCCAAGATTTGTTCCTTTAGTCTGAACCGAGCGTGACTAGAACTAGAGATCTTCAGCTTTTGGCTCAGGTTTGTCCCGACATGCCCATTTTTCACTGCTTTTAGTTTTTCAAGTGACTTCACTAAGCGTGGAACTGCCCGACGTCACTTTTTAAATCAAGACAGCAATAAGGCTGTCATTCCTAATCTCATCTTGTCATACTGGTGCAAATGTTGGTGATGAATTTAAACTGTCATAATTCTTCATTGTAATGGCTAGTTTACCAATATAATTTGTCACCTGCAACAAAACGGAAATACAATTTATTGTTAGTTTTCATTCCTGCAGTGATAAAAAAAAACTGAAGGAAAATCGGATCAGAATTTTAGGAACTACGACACATATAACTGTAACTCTCTCCCATTTATATGTAAGACACCATCCCAGGGC
>JAHWFP010249804.1:25045-36792 GCA_023313725.1 Lithobius niger
ATATAATAATTTCTATTGACCAAAAGAGAGAGTGGGGGACGTTCCATGGGCGGGGGGAGAGTTTGACTTCCAAGGCCATGGAGGGACTGAAGACGTGGAAGAACCTGTCGTCTTCCTCTACATGCAGGTGACAACGGATGTAGAGGAAGATGGGCTGAGATCTACGTTGATAGTGAACATGACCTCATTTGGAGAACATGACACCAGAAGACATTGAAGGGCTGGTGGAGCAGGGATGTCTGGAAGCACCAGGGGAAGCCAGGAGAAAGTCATATTAAAGATGGTTATTCAGCGGCTTAGTGGTGCAGTCATGCATAAGACACAGAAGAGGTGGAATGTGGCTGCGGGGAACCGAAGGCCACAACCTTCTTAAGGTTGACTCCTATCATCGTTTTTGCCGTGAAGTTCGTAGGTGAGCTTGAGTCGCAGAGCTGGGAGTGGAGCAAGTTGTACGGCTGACAGGGTGATGGCGACAGATGCAATCCTGCGAAGGTTGTAGGCGACAGGAAAAGGCCCCGCTGGCCATGGCAATAAACAGGGATCGTAGTCGATGTTCATTGGATTACTGGCATTTCTGGGACAGTGGCAACATGGGCAAAACGAAAGGCGTCCACCCGCTGTGGTAGCTAACTAAAGAAAGATGAAGCACGGGCGTGCCTCGGTGCTTTTATAGGAGGGGTGCGATTGACGCGTGTGCATTTGGGGTACCGCACTGGCAGGCATAGGCCTGTAACTTTCATCTCTAGGAAAAAAGCATTTGAGAACATGAATGCAAACATTACAGGTAATGTTCATTTCGGCGGCATCTAGAAACACCTTTTTGCATTTGCCTAAGTGTGGTAGTGGTAACAGTGCTTATCAAAATTAACAGTGATCTGTCCACTGGTCTGTATACTTACATCATGATAATGAACTTCCGTTAAAAATATTAAAACCATTTGGACTATGAAGCCAAGGTACTGAATAAATAAAAGAAACTCCTGAAAAGACAACAAACATTGAACAATTAGGAAAAACAGTGTACACAAAATGAAACACAGGCCTGTCAATAGAACAATAATAAAAAGTTCGGCTAGTCGGGGCTCGAATTGTCTGAGAAAAATTGCACAGACGAAACGTGATACCGATTGCGTAAGTTCATGGATTTCTCACAATTAACACAAGTACCGGAGCCATTTTGTGTCACTCTCGGTTTTCTGTGACCATGATGTCTAAATCGCTCTAGGCTATTTTGGCCATTGCATTTGAAATGAAAAGGCCACCAGCTAAATTCCGAGGGCAGCAGGGTAACCGTTTGTTTCCCAAAATGCGTAGCGACGTGTAGTTTACATAAAAGTGAGCGGTTTAGGTACCTCAATGTCACCCAGCATCAATGTGAATATGCCATATAGTTTAAGACAGTTGCGTTCGAGGGGCCCAACACGAGCTCATACGCTCTCGGATTTCGAATTTGCAAATCTTTGTAAAATCTGCAAATCCATCTGCAAATCTGCTTGCAACCTGCTTGAAAGCTTGAAATCCAAATGAAATCTTCAAATCCAAGTGAAACTTGCAAATCGTTGCAAATTTCCATAAATCCTGCAAATCGGTGCAAATCAACACGAAATCTGCAAATCTGCACAAATCGCTGCAAATCTGCACAAATCATTGCAAATCTGTACAAATCCGCGCAAATCTGCAAATCTATAGTAGTGATTATGGATTTGCCAATCTCGTACACTTATTCGGGGTTTGTCAGAACCCTCGGTTGTGTTGCAGAACTTTGTCAGAACCCTCGGTTGTGTTGCAGAACTACAACAATAATTTCAGCTGCGCATCGCTAAGGAGTAAACTCGTCACACTTCTTTTTTTTAACAATATTTTTGGGAAATTTATTAAGGTAAATCCTTTTCCATTACAGTATTTGGTTTGAGAAACTCAATCGCAACTAAATTATTTAGAATTTACTTGTGATCATAATTTACAATGGAGTAGGTAGACTACGCCCTATCTGCATGCCCGGATTAATTTACGTGAAGCGCCGTGCAACGAATGTTTTGAGGACCTTGCACTACCAGGAAGGACGGGGGTGAGGGAAGTGGGAAGTGTAAATACAGTACAGCATTATACAATTCAATAACTATAATTACGTTTAGTTTAGTAGCTGTGCGAGATGCTAGATTTACACCAAACCATATCCAGCTACTGAAGATGTAAGACCTAAAAACATTTGGACTTTTTATTAAAAACGGTTTTGTTGGAGATTTTGTGAGGTACGGTAACGATTATTACTCTGAAAGTTGCTTTTAAATTTTGAAAGTTCTAGGAAACTATTACGCACAATTTCAGAACACAGATACTATACCGGTACAGTAAGGTTCAAGGGACGGCACCCCTGCCCCAGGAAGAAATATTTTTTTTACATAAACAACTAAAGGTAAAAAGCAGCAAATCCTTCTCCTCAAATTGATCCCAAACGAAAACAGGTATTATTGAGAAAAACTTCCGCATTCAAATTTTAGGGAAAAGAAACAGCCATTTAACGAATTATTTTAGCCCTGCAAGGTAAAGAAATGCACGGATGCAAACCCCTGGGCTGTTCTTATCTGCTTTGCCCGGAGGCCGCGGGACCTATCTCGAAACTGCCATCTTACATTGAGACTTAGTTCTTGTCCTGTTTTTAGTATGTATCCCAAAGGATACGAAATCAAATTAAGGGTTAATGGCAGAGGTTTCCCCTAATAAATACAATGGCATTGAAAGCGTGTAGTGTTGGAATTGTATTAAACATTTCGAACACAATTTTCAATACCATTGTATTTTTCAGAGCAAAGGAAGCAAAGCTCCGCCTTTGGGTGCACGGGTAGCTGCGAGCACTGGGGTGTCAGATTCGATAGGCATCCTGGTCCCAGCTGTACATCTCCGGCTTCGTACAGACCCAGGTTCGATTCTGGTGATGGGAAGTGTATATGTACGGGGTTTTTCTCCAGTTGTTTCCCCACCCGTTGCACGAGGGTTTACTCCGGGTGTTCCGGTTTCCTCCCTCATGCAGCAAAAAAACAACTGTCATAATGGTGGTACTTCTTCCACTTAACATCTGCCGCTTGGGTGTTTGGGTGGGCTGGATGCCCCGTGCAGAGTCTCTATTTTTATTTTTAATCTGATTTTTTTATCCTGATTATTTACTTATTACTTATGTTACTTAGTTTTAATGTGGGGAGGATTTTTTTTTGGTGGGCAAGGGGCTTATTTTTCCTAACTGCACCTAACAGACACTATCTAAACGCGGTAATGCACCCACAGACGATACGGATGCGCGCCTCTGGGGCCGCTCACCCTGATAGCCGAGCACCACGTTCTACTTTTCAGCAAGCAAGGAAACGGAAAGCACACACCAAATGGCGCTCAGAACAGTGATAAAACGATGTTTGGTCAGTCGAACAGCTTGGAGTGAGTTATTTGTAACAACCATAAACTGGACTGAAGTTAACAATGTCACATATTTGGCGTCCATCTTTTCAAAATTATCCAGATGGATTTTCCGGATGTTTATCACGACTTTCGTGCATCGAAAACTAAGTAGGAAACCGTATAGGCTACCCTCTCCCTCTCATTCTGCACACCATTGTGCATTCATATATACAAAGCTTGTTGGAGAAGGTAAATATATTATGATTCTAGGGTTATAGGGACAATAATTTATGGAAACTCTACATAGCTTCAATTGTGTACGTGAACTACTTACGATGGCACCACAGTAATTGCATACGACTTGCGTATAAAATGGATTGCTTACCCACAACCTATCGATGAATATGGAAAATAAAATCATTTCCAGAAGAGCATGACCGTTGACTATCCTCCAGAACCACATTATTATCCACATAAGAGCAGATTTGAGCACTTCATTTTGTAGTATCTGAAATAACAGTCAAGAGAAGAATTTTAAAACCATTTACCGAAATTTTCTATTAGGCACCGCAGTTTACTATTTGTTGTAAAGTATCTTACTGTAAAAAAATCTTACTGTAAAGACTCTCACTGTAACGACTCTTACTGTAAATAAACAGAGGACCCTAAAGAAAACTTTTATTTTAAAAATTGTATAAAATGAAAAAGCAACACGAAGTTTTAATTAGATGCACCGCTAGACCTTCGTGTATCATGGTGAAGGCAGTTGATTAGTGATACGTCTTTTCAGCACAAGTTCTGATTTTTGCTTTTGAAATTCAATACAATGTAGGATAACTAATAATGAATTTTAAATATCCTGTGATTATTCTAGAATTACTCTGTGATCACAAGTGCGTGCTGTTTGATGGAGTCATTGAATTAAATTTTCAAAAATACACTCTATACATGACATTTATTTTTATTTTGAGTTATCTCTCTTATCCCTGAAATAATACTTTATATCAAATCATAACATGGAAAATTTGAGTTACCTATCTGCACGAAAAAAAAATTGAAAACGAGAGTTCTAGATCCCTCAACCAATGCATACAATATTTGCTTACAACTTAAAACACAACCGTATTTCACAATGTAAAAGGCCATTTCCTAACCACTGTTCTGTACCCTCCCCCCTCCAAAAAGAAGTAACCAACCTACCTCTATACCCACCAGTTCACCTGTGTGTTACTAGGCAGGGGTGTCCATTCCTCCACCCCCAATAAAGACTATGAGGAGTTCCCCCCCCACAACTTTTTCACTCCCTCCCCCCCCCTTCCAAATTTAGAAAAAGTTGTATGTTTCGTAGCATGATTATTTGGCGCCAACTAATCATGTTCTGAAATATACCATTTTTTTCAATTTGGTAGGTGGGAGGGGGGATGGGTTAAAAAAATTGAACGAGTATAAAAGTATGAACACGTGACAAGACAAGCAATTATAATTAAATTTATTTAGTGCACCATGTCGGAAGTATTTTATTTGGTAAACTTTATTTTGAAGCTGTAGCCTAAAACATTTAAATTTCAGTCAAAATTGGAATTTGAAAATTATTGAAGCCGACTGGGAGTTTTAACTTAGTTGGCTTATTGCAGACAAACTTCTGTATCGTTTGTTTTGTGATGATGATATTGATAATGACACCAACTTCGCGTTTTTACTACTATTTCGTCCCCCCCCCCAAAAAAAAAAACCACCAGCTAATAGTAAGCCAACCACTGGCCGCGCGACCTGGCCGCTTAGTGCGCGGGCGGCCTTAGAGTATTGTATGGGTGACCTTGATTATTAAGGAATAAGGTCATTTCCTTTCCCTCCCCCCAACCCACCCCAATGAGAAGGGTTTACATTTCTCCAGCTTTTCACTGCTAGCTAGTGACTAGTAAATTGTAGTAATAGGATAAATATTACATTTTTAGTATTTTCTATGTTGCAGAGTTACTGGGCTTAGCCCTAGCCTCTAGTTGCTGTAAAACAAATCAGTACCCCCCCCCCCCCACCCTCAAAAAAAGTAAGTCTTACAAACAATGAAACCCAATAAAACCCAATAAAACCCATTAAAATTTAATAGGGGCTGGCTTTTTTTTTAAAAACCCGGGTGTATCTCAACCCTGAAAAAAAAGCGAATCAAAAGCCAGACACAATTTGGAAACGATGGATTTTGAGCTTCTGGATAATTGAAATTTATGATTTTCGAGCTTTCTGATTTTTCAGACTTCATGGTTTCGAGATTTGGGGTGGTTCGCGCTTGTCTCTTTCAAGATGCTGGTTTTTCGCGCTTATGGACGGGTACTAGTAAAATCCTACCGTTGGCAATAAACTGCATTTTGTGTTAAACAGTTAAGACAATTGAAAAGGCAACACAAATTGGTTTTTAAAGCTAATAAAAATTTGCCGCATAAAACTAACCAGTAGTTGTCGATATAGATGTCACGATCTTCAAAAACGATACTTAGGTCATGCAAAGTTAATTGTTTGGTTTACACGCGCGTGCGGGTGCCTTAAATTATCGCGGGTCAAATTTTTTTTATCTCAATCTTGGTCCACCCACTAAAATTCATATTTTTGCCAAATTTTGACCGTTTTGGACATTCCAGTATACCATTTTAACCGGCTTGAAACGAGCTTTGTAATGGTGTTCATTTCAAGCCTCTAACTCGAGCCACTAAGAGGTTATTTGGCAAAAACTAAAATAATCTTAATGCTATACAACATACATAACATATTAGCAGAATATTACACTTTTTTAGGCTGCCTGCATACTTTTTTAGCTTGGTACATGACAAAGACATGTGGTCAGTTAAATAAAATAAAAAAATAAAATAAAATGCCTGGTAGCCTGCCTGGTGCTTCAATTTTCAACCTTGCCCGTAAACCAAACATTTTTTTTTTTTTGCATGGCCTTACCAGCTCGCCAAAAAAAGTCCACTTTGCGGCAGCCATTTTTTCCACCCCCTTTAATACCCTTGTAGATCCTGCCTGTAATTTAACACAGCCATGCCTATAGGGATACATTCCACTCATTGAAATGAAGACCATTGGTGGACAAAACGGTCCCATGTAACACCACCATTGAACTGCTTACCATTTGTTGCTGTGACGCATGAGGGTTCTCCAACAGAGAGTGATAGCCTTGAACATAATAGTCCCAAAACCAGGAACTGATCAACATTTGCACACCAAAACAAAACAAGACGTAAATCATACGACGATACGTGATTGAAGCGACCCCCGAATTGGAGGACGAATCTGGCACTCCATACGGCACTTGCACACCATCATAACCTTTTTCCGAATTGGATAAAGGGCTCATCTTGATCCAACCAGCTCTCCGAGGCAGAGATCGCTTCAGAAATATTAAAGCACCTGTAAAAGATAAATAAAAAAAAATACACATGAGAATCGGGGGTAAATATAACTCTAAAATGGAAGAATTCTTCCCCCAAAACACCACAACAGAACAGAAAACCCAGGAAAATAGAAAATATCCCCAGATTTTTCTCAATAATTTTTACTTAAGAAATGCACTTATATAAAATTGTATTCCTGAATAGTATACTGCAGTACAATACAGTCCGTAATGTTGACGTTCATTACTGTGGAACACTGTATTTAATTTACCTCCAATAGAGTGAAAATTCTCCATAGTACGCTAACTTCCTATGCCTGAAGAAGTCTGCAGGTTGCAGTCGAAAATTTGCTAGATAAGGAACTATCTGTAGTGTGGAAGTCAGTGTACTATGGAGAATTTTCATTTTATTGGAGGTAACGTACACTGACTTTGTATGCCTGAAGAAGTCTGCAGCTTGCAGACGAAAATTTGCTAGATCAAGGACATGCTAGTGGTCCGCCCGCCAAGTTCAATAATTGTCACACTTCATTGTTACTTCATTGTAAGAAAGTCATTGTTTAATTCTTGCATCGTTGTTGCATGGCCACTAGCTTTGGTACTTTTAACAAAAACCAGAGCTGAGTGTATTTCACGATGGCGAGGATAAATACCTATGCGGCGAAGCAGCTAGAAAATTGTTGGAAATGGGCAGTCTTCGTGCCCTGACAAGCAATAGTTGTATTTCAATCACGTGCATAAACTGTATCAATGTCATAAAAGTGCGTGAAGATCGTTGATTTTAGCTGACTACTGATTACTGACTACTAATTTCGCTCATATAAAATAAATTATACAATAGATACGAATGAAATTTGGTATATATTCAACACTCTTTTAACTCCAATACGTGCCTTTTATGGTTTGACGTTTGGGGAGGCATCAACTAAAAAGATTGCAATCATTTGTAATGCTATTTTTCCGTATGTTGGAAAAACGCCACTGGTGATCAAAATAAGCATTACTCGTCATTAGTGTTAACGAGTAACAATGCAAACGGACTGCCAGAAATAATCGGCAACACATCATTGTCGATAAAATGGACGCGCTACGTGTTTGTAGTAAGGTGCATGGCTTCGGGTCACTAAGCTTTTAATAAATCCGCAGCCCGCGCTACTTATTGTTGATGGTTGAATGCAAATCAGCAAACGCTTTAATTTATAGGATTGAAGTGCTTACTGCAGCAAAACTTTAAAAAAAATTAATATCTTCGTCCGTATTCAATATTTTTCGACCAAACGTGGCCAGATAGTAGATAACTGGGCAGTGGCTAAAATAAAATGCCACCAAAAAAAAAAAAACTACAAAAGAAGTGATATCTAAAACAAAACCCACAAGGGTGAAAGAACCCACCAACTTTCGGCCAATCAAAGTAGTGATATCAGAGCCAAAATGGCTGCCACCAAGTTGCTACATTAGTTGCCAAGCTAATCCCACCGACTATTACCTCATACGTTAAATTACAGATAGTAGCAATGATCAGGTTTTTGATGTAACGTTTGATGTAATACTCGGTGGGATTAGCTTGGCAAGTAATGTAGCAACTTGGTGGCAGCCATTTTGGCTCTGATACCACTACTTTGATTGGCTGAAACTTGGTGGTTTCTTTCACCCTTGTGGGTTTTGTTTTAGATAAGGAACTATCTGTAATGTGGAAGTCAGTATACTATGGAGAATTTTCATTCTATTCAACACTTCTAGTAACACTTCTAGCCGAAATTCATCAATTTAAGGTCTTTTAGACCGTTTATGTGTATATAGCTAAAACATTGCATATGTGTATTATAATTACTGACTTTAAACAGCTGCAATATTAGTTCTAATTAAGATCCACTAACGTAATTGGGCTTAAATGAAAGGTGAAAATGTATGTTTTCCAACAAGGGCAAATTAATGATTATTTTAATTGGCACCTAAACTACGGCAGTTTATCTACGTTACAGCGCTTTGATTTTCGTGTTGGTTTACGACAAGTTCCATCTTTAAACTAATGCAGTACCCGTTCTAATTATGATAAATAGATTTGATTAGGCTCAGGTAAAAGATGAAGATGTATATTTTCGAACAAGGGTAATTAAAACAATTTATTTTAATTAGAAGCTAAGCTACGGCAGTTTATCTACGTTGTAGTGCTTTGATTTTTGTGTCATTTTACGACAAGTTCTATCTTTAAACTGCTGCAGTAGTCATTCTAATTCAGATAAATGGATGTAATTAGGCTTAAATGAAGATATATACATCTTCATTTTTTATGTCAGCCTAATCAAATCCCTTTATCTGAATTAGAACGGCCACTGTAGCAGTTTAACGATGGAACTTATCGTAAAACGAAGCAGAAATCAAAGCACCACAACGTATATATAAACTACCGTAGCTAGCTCGTAATTAAAATAAATCATTTTAATATTATTACCCATGTTGGAAAATACATATCTTCATCATTTATCTAAGTCTAATCACGTCCATTTTTCTGAATTCGATGCGCTACTGCAGTAGTTTAAATATAGAACTTGCCGTAAAATAACACAAAAATCAAAGAACTAAAACGTAGATAAACTGCCGCAGCTTAGCTCCTAATTAAAATAAATCGTTTTAATTACCCTTGTTGGAAAATATCTTTATCTTTCATCTAAGCCTAATCACATCCAGTTATCTGAATTAGGACGGCTACCGCACCACTTTAAAGATGGAACTTGTTTTAAACCAACGCAAAAATCAAAGCGCTGTGACGTAGATAAAGTGCCGTAGTTTCGGTCCCAATTAAAATAAATCGTTAAATTACCTTGTTGAAAAACATACGTTTTCACCTTTCATTTAAGCTCAATTACGTTAGTGGATCTTAATTAGAACCACTATTGCAGCTGTTTAAAGTTAAAACACATACGCACTGTTTTAGCTATAGCACATAAATGGTCTAAAAGAACTTAAATGACGAATTTAGGCCAGAAGGGTTACTTTTACGAAAAATATGAATAGAACATTTTCTTAATGAAATTTCCTTCTAAACATAAATGGTGTCCGGTTTATTTTTGATCGGATGAACGGTTTAGGCGCTAGAAGCAAAAAACTGTTTTTTGGTCGCCATTTTTGGACGCCATCTTGAAAACATTATAGAGACCTGACGATCTCTAAGGGTGTACCTGACACCCTGTACTTACGGAATTTTTCTAGCTTCGGGTTATACTATCTCGTAAACTAGAGCCCCTTTTTGAGCTTGGCTGGTAGACTATATGAATGAATGGTATTTGTAACGAATGTGCAAAATAACTAAAAAAATCCATTCAATTACTTATTTATGCAATTAACCTGTGTTTGGTGCATAAATTGAAACATTAGTTAGTAAACATGACACAAATATACGCATTGGACGTTTTCTATTTATAAATTTTACTTCTCCATGAGCTAAACACAAAATACTACGTTAGCGGCCCTTTTTTCAAGATGGCAGCCGAGTGGTCCTTTCTTCAACACAGTATATATCCTTAACTACTGCATGTACCGAAAATTTCGTAGAATGCTTTTCTATAGATAATTTAATTTCCTACAACTTCAGTGTGAACACGATTTTTGATAAAATTGATATGATATTTAAGGAGATACAGGCAGAAAACCATTTTTTGGCGGCCATTTTGCTTGGTATTTGGCCGCCATCTTGGATTTTCGAGTGGCTAATGGGCTTTTTTGAAACAGTGGGTTTCACTGAGCATATGTGCCAACTTTTATGCTTGTTTCGAAAAGTGAACGATTTGTCACCTAATATGCCCCACTATCTATATATATAATTACACAAGATCCGCAAGCCGTCGGCAGCAGCCATCGGCAGCGCAGCAGCAATCTGCATCTGCAGCAGCTGCATACGATGCCATTTCCGCCATCTATCGACGGAACGGCAAATTGTAGGAGTAGCAGCCAAGCCCCGCAGAGATAGTAGCTGCGCCCGGAACGCAACGGCCAGCAGCGCGAACATACGATGCCATCTACCGACCGAACGGCAAATTAAATGAGGGGGGGGGAGGGGAGCGAGACAACGCGGAATGAGCGAGCGAAGCGAGCGACTCCGCTAGTTGAAAAATATTAGATAAATTGCGAATTTTTAGTGTTGACGGTAATGTTAAGTTTCAAAAAAATTAAGGTACAGATCAGGCGTAACTTTATCACAGGTTTAAAAAACATATCGCTTTAAGACACCCACCTATGAGGAGCATCCCTGCGCCCAGGACGTCGGTGACACCATCCACCAAATAGCCTATGGATCCAAAATCCGAGATGTTCGATTCTTGGTGCGCCCTGGCACGAGCAACTACCCCATCGAGACAGTCGAGAAATGAACGAAACTCGAAAACAATGACTCCTACTTGACGAGTCAACAGTGACTCGGAAGCCACCAACTTGGCGGCAACTATTGCCACGAAAAAGTGGGCAACACTGATGACGTTGGGCGACACGAAGGTCAGCACTGAACTCATGTGGGTAACCTGAAAGCAAAAAATGGCCATTTTTTAAAGGATGTTGGTTACACCTTGAAAGCTTTCTAACAATAATCCCATTTATTCCAGTAGAGAATCAGCTAAAATTTCGACGTTTCCTGGAACTCACTCAGAAGGAGATGCACCCTGGTAGATAGGTTCCAAATACCATTGCGAACTTCCCCTAAACTGCGCCAGTGGATTTCACACAGAATAATGTTTGCGTGCCATGCTGTCCCGCGCCGCGAGTAAGTGAGCCACGACAGCGATCCACAACAAGCAGCTGGCCCAGAATGGCACGGCCTGGCGCGGCTCGGCTCGGCACACGTTAATAAGGATAGAAAGAAGGGAGAAGTAGAGAGTGACTGAAGGGAAATGATAGGGAAGAGAGGAAAGAATGGAGGAATGGGAAGATTGGGAGAAAAGAGGGAAGTATGACAGAAAGGAAGGGAAAGAAGAACGTAAAA
>JAHWFP010249804.1:36802-54469 GCA_023313725.1 Lithobius niger
AGGAAAGAATGAAGGAATGGGAAGATTGGTGGAAAAGAGGGAAGTATACGAAAGAAAGGAAGGGGAAGAAGCAAAGGAAAGGAAGAAATGCCTTAGCGTACTTAGGAGGGGAAAAACAAAGGAGAGGAGGGGAAAGCGACTGCTGGTGAAAAGATAGGAAAGAAGGAAGAATGCAATGGGAATAGCGATGGAAATTAAGGAAGCATGACAGAAGGCACAAGACGAATGTTTAAAACAAAATAACATTGTCATCTTGTTAATTCCTACCTGGTATGTTACCAACCATCTCCAAAATTGTACATTTGTACCTACCTGATTAAATATAGTGGCTGCTGGAGTGTGTATGTAATGGTTAGCAGGATCTATCATCATCATTTTGATTGTTAATCCAGTAAACGGAGAGAAGAGTCGCTGCTGGCGATGCGCAGGTAGATCCCTGGAAGACGAGTCCCCCATCGGCTTGGTCGGCTCGCGAGCCTGAATGTGGTAATACAAGGCCACATCCATCCACATGAAATACATGAGGATGAAGAAAATGCCCATCAGCGTCCCCTTGTGCTCAAATAGCGATTGGGGCGACATCTTACCGTTGGGGGAAGAAGCCTCCTTTAATTGCAGCGCTGAAAAAGAAACAGTTAAAATCAACGTCTGAACGAAGGAACTGTGTCATTTTGACTCGCCGGCTACGAACATTGGCAAAGCTGAACTCCACAAAAAAAAAAAAAAGAAGGAAAAACCTTACAAACCTTTAAAGTTTTTTTTTTTAAGAAAAAAGTACAAACCTGGACAACTTTCCTGGATACAAAATCCTATTCCGATTCGGAAAAAAGGAGTATCCTATTTTCTGAAATTTAACCCATAACCGCCTAGATACGAACGTACGCCTTCAACGTAAAACAGCGAAAAACCAAGTCCCAGCGCGAGATTTGTGAGGGGTCCCCGGGGACCCCGAGCAAAGCGGGCAGTCACAGCCCAGTGGTCAGCGTCGTCGGCTCCAAACCAAGAGAATGCCGGTTAGAAGTTTTTGTCGCATATTTTCACCTGGAGTGGAAAGGATCACATCTCTCCCCAACTCACAACCAACCAATATTAAAAGCGATACAATTTAATGGGATGTGGAAGAGGCGACGAAAGGTCGGCAACTTGAGGGGTTACGTCTCCTTTCTCCAAATCCCGTTTCGCCCCAAAAAAGCAGATTAACAGCTTTTGCCTCAGCGGCCAATCCCGTTTCGCCAAATACGTTTTAGGCACACGAAACATTTAAAACATTTAAAAAAAAGAACATTTGTAACATGATAATGGTCAGACATTTATAGATAAACACCCGTTTTGCAGAATCCCGTTTTGCAGAATAATTTGTTTCAAATTACGTGCTTCGCTCGCGCTTTCGCACTCACTGCGGATAAATACATCTATATATAAATATATATATATATATATATATAATACGCTTAGGTTGGGCAAGCAAATTCATCATTACGCGCTATAATGAAAGAGGGCGACCGACCGACAATGTCAAACAAACGGGTGTGGCCTGTAACAATCAGTAACAATCGAAATATTGCTTTAATAATGCTACCTCTTAGAGCAAACTTGGAAGAGTTTCAAAGTTGGTTCAGTAACAATCACTGCATGCACGACCGTTGTTGAGTTTATTGCGCTTGCTATCAGAAACGGGAGAAACGGGCAGATGAGCGTCCACCATATTGAAAAAAAGACATTTACTTCCATAAAAAAACAAATCAGCAGGGGTTAAAATGGAGGGGGAGTAGGGATGGGGATATTCAGACCACTCAATATGGGAATCCGGGTCGGGGACGAGAAAGAGGTGGGGAGGGGGCAAGGGGGGAAATCAGACCATACAACTGGGTAGGCCGCAGGGGGGTCGGAGGAGGAAGCAGGGGGTAGCCTTTTCATTCCATACTGCCCACTACAGTATTTCGCTTAGGTATGTTACGCCGGGGGTACAGCTAGTAATATCAGAAACCGCAATTAATCACAAATTACTTCCAATCAGGCATGCCTCTTAACGTCTGCAATGGTAAATTTTTGAAGAATATTTTGATACTACTCTGCGATACGGGATCAAATGAAGAAGGACTTGTAGTGACCTTAAGTAGGTAACTAAACAGAAAGTCGTAGTCAGTAAGGTATTAATTCTTTACGCTCGGGCATGAAGACATTTAAGTCCAGAAGGCAACTGAAATCGGTTCGCTTCTGTATTTAGTAGGAGAAAGGCGTTGTGCGGAGGCGCGTGTCGAACGAAGGATTCGACTGAAGGATTTTGCCTCAACATTCCCGTCCGTTAGCCGACGGGTCGTCACGGGACAGGGACGGAGCAGTATACGCGGGCCCTCTAATTTACATGCTTTTAATCCAAACAGAAATTTGACGGCCTGCGACGTGACGTGACGGAACGGAACCGGAGCGGAGCAGTGTGCTACAAGCTTAACCCCAAGTTGCATGCTGTTGCATGTAGGTAACAGTTGACTAAACGTGAAAAAAACTAAGTCCCAACGCGCACTGTAAGCTTTGTGAGGGGGCCCCGGGGTACCCGAGCAAAGCGAGCAGCCACAGCCTAGTGGTTAGCGGCCTCGTCTCCAACCCAAGAGAATGCCGGTTCGAATCCCACGACCGACCAAACTATCATATGCGATTTAAAAAAAAAAGTGTAAGAAGTTAATTCATGCAACTAAGGGCTAAGATAACCGGAAAAAAGAATTGCGTCAACTTCATGTTGATGACTGATCAATATTCAGTCAAGTCAGTGCCATACAATAGCGTATTCATTTGTCCAGTATTTTCAGCCAAAATACAAGTTTAGTTTACCGGCCTTGACTGTTCCCGGGTGACTGCGTATTTTTGCTTGAATATATCCAAAAGCTGAAAACAACCCTCTCCATGGTCCAAACCTACAAAAGAGGCTGTCGCCATACACAGCTGATCAGAGTCACTGATCATATGAGAAACTAAAACTTAAAACCGGAAAGTTTATAGGGTGTCACTCAGGGTTACGTCCCGTTTCGCCAAATCCCGTTTCGTCAAAAAGAAAGCAGATTAACAGCTTTTGCCTCAGGGGGCCAGTTCCGTTTCGCCAAATCCCGTTTCGCAAAAAGAAAGGATATTAACAGCTTTTGCCTCAGGGGCTAGTCCCGTTTTGCCAAATCCCGTTTCTCCAAATCCCGTTTCGCCAAATATCGTTCACTTTTTGAGGAATCATTTTTTGAGACGAATCACTTTTTGAGGAATTGTGACTGGAGGTCCACTTTTTCAAAAGGGCACAACTTTAAAACATATAAAGGGTACCGTTATGTTATCGACATTAACGTAATTAAAACAAATCAAACTAGGAATTTTTTTTAATTAAGAGGTTAATTGTAAATACGGAAGGAAGCTAAAACATTAAAAAAATTCGTTTTTCGAAAAAAATGGTTTTTTTTTAACTAATGGAAAGGAAACCCAGCGGAACCAAATATATTTTTACAAATCGTAAGGATAGGATAAAGCTTTATAAAACAATTTGTTGTTGTTTGCTCGTTAAAAAAAGGTAATACAATTGCAACATTCAAAGAGAAGGTAATGCGAATAAAAATAATGATTTTGCAAAAAAAAAAAAATCTGACGGCGAAGTCTCTAGGTTCATAATATAGAGGTTCCTGATATTTGCGACTTTCTGACTTAATAATCTTGGAGACCGGCTAAAAGGAAGGCTAAAAGGAAGGCTAAAAGGAAGGCTAAAATGAAGACTAAAAGGAAAACCACTTCTCCCCTCCTCGCACCCGCATTGAAAAATGCACTCTCCCACTCTACCTGCATGGAAACAGGAGGCAGGCATGAGTGGTCGATCAACTCAATAAACATTCAATCTGACAAGTCGTCGGGCCGAACAATCATTTCTCCCCTCCTCGCGCCCGCATTGTAAATGCGCTCTCCCATTCTACCTGCATGCAAACAGGAGGCAGGCATGAGCCGTCGATCAATCTGACAAGTCGCTGGGAAGAGTGCCGGAAAAGTGTCCCGGGGAAAATGTCCCAGGAAATGTGTCCGTAAACTTAATTCATAGCACGGGCTTCCTCTAGTTACTAAATGATATTTTGCTGTTTTTGTGTGCATGCTGAACATTATGGGCGCGTCGAAATTGATTATGTAAATACATGGCGGCAAATATTTGTAGTGGACTGGATACCAGACTGAATCTCAATCCATTATCCATGTTCAAAGAAATTTGTTAAGGAAAAACAGTTCATACATTATAATTGTCAACTAAAAGGGGATTACTTTTTTTTAATTTTTTTGGGCAGTGGACCTCCAGTATGTCTGATTCTGTTTCTCTGGCGGTCCACTTTAGCCAGATGCAGGTCCACTTTGGACCTCTATACCACACGCCATGACTGTTTGTTGTGAACGTGCATATCACGTGATTGGGCTAGTCCAATCCGACGGCCAAACAGCCGTTGTTCTCGTTCGTCATTGGCTAACTCATGGTGACGTCACGGCAAACAGCCATTGCGCATGGTTTAGTTAGGATGTAAAAATAAAATACCCTGGTGTCACGGACGGAAATATTTAAAGAATGGGTGAAATTGTTGATTTAAATCTGAATTATTATTATTAATAAATGATACAATAAGGTAGTAAATAAAAAAAGTTAAGGAGTGGCTAATTATTAAAGTTGACTAAATTTACTTGTCGTGATGACGAAAGTTGAATATGTAAACATTGTTACGAGTTAAAATGATACATTGGGAACTTGTGTATTTTGAATGAATTTCTACTGATCTTTATTTCAATGCACTATTTGTATTTGTATTAACTTATACTATATGAAATTGTATTAACATCTTTTAATGAATGATGTATGAAATGAAATGAAATGAAATGTATGATGTATGTATTAAATTATACAACATCTTGTACTTGAGTAAAGAAAATTATTATTATTGTTCTACTGCCAATATTATATTTTATTGCCAATATTTCTTGGTTTTTCAATTTAATGAGTATTTATTCAATTTAAATTTAGAACAGGAGTTTTATTGTAAATAATTTTATTTATAACTTATATTGTTTATTTTTAATATTCAGTATGTTTAAGCTTTTTACAACTGTACATACGATTTCTTAATTTTTATAAATACTGCTCTTTTTTTTGTTGACCGTTGACCGTTTTTGTTTAACGTACATAATGTCTTTTTTAATAAATGATGTGTGAGACAGTACTGAAATAGGTCCGTTATTAAATGGACGTTACTCCTATGTTTTTGAAAGCAAAACTTACGAAAGTGAAACTTTGTTTTTCACCCATTTGCGATCTTACATAAAAATCGCAAATCGGAATTAAAATCATGTTAAATCAGTAAAAAAAAATAATAATCACCATGTCAACAATAAATAACTGCCTTTTGCGTAGTGCTAAAAAAAAATTGGTACAACACAACCTCACAACACGATGGTTCAAGGTCAAGTCACCTCATCGCTAAACCTACACTCTTCCCCACCAACCAATCAAAATCTCCTCTCCCTCCCGGCTGTGACGCTGCTGCTGGCGCCATACTGTTGGTGACGTCATGCGAGAATTCCTTAACTTAGAATAATCACTATAATGAATGGTAACAGGGTAACACAGATAACCCAACTCCGGACCCTTAAAATTCCCCCCCCCCCCCCAATTTTGTCCAATCCGGCCTCTCCTTCCACGCCAGATATTTTTCAGCCCCGAATTCGCCCCCAAACGGTAATCAACACCTCTAAATCTGGGTAAAAAATCCCAATCCGGCAACACTGCCGAGAAAAATTTATATTTTAGACATTTTTTGGCTATGGTTCGTAAAGCTGAGCCAAATCTGTTATTAAGATTTGAAAGACCCATTGAGTATTTGAGTAAAAAAAAATGTTTTCGAAGATATTAATTACAATATCAAATGACTAATTGCTTGCTGTCTGTAGCCTAAGCTAAAACGTTTTTGATAATTCCATACCGGACGACAGCATTGTTTTCCGTAAAACTCCTCTGAGATATCCTGACACCTATGATTTCTGGTAATTGCGAAGATCAACGCTCCAGTAACATAGCACCAACTCGCTAACTCCATACTGTGAAAGTAGCTGCGTGGTGACGCACCGGTCCTGCCCGGTGAAAATCGAGACAAGGCAAGCGACCTAACCTAAACTAACCCTTAATATCAACAACACGATAAACACAAACAAGTACGGCACCATTTGGTCGAAGCATTGGTCTTCACAACATCGGGAATGCCATGTTTTCCAGAGCTTCCTTGAAATGTTCGCATATATTCTCAAAAGAAGAAATAATTTAAACAAAAATTAGATGTGCCCCAACAGTTGAACGGTCAATGTTATCTGTCTTTGTCTTGCGTATGAAATATAACGAATTTTTTAAAATAACAACTCACTTCTCCCAAACTGATCCAGAAAAACAAGTATCCGTGAAAAATATGATTTAACCATAATCCCCTAATAATAGGAGGCTATTATTAGCAGGATGTAACAACAAACTGGACGGTTGAACAACATAACCGAGGACCTAAATTGAAGCATACTAGACATAGGCGGCGAAGCCATGAGAAACGCAAACAAACGATCAACAATCAACTAAGTTGATGATGCGTTATATTGTTGAATTATTAACAACAATTTGAAACCGTGCAATTTATAACATTCTTCCAATTCATCTACATAATAAGGTCGTTGAAATAAGTATAAGCAAACAATCACTGCGATCGCTTTTCATTCTTCGTGCACGTGGTATGTCTTTGCTACGGGTGCCTAGCAATTTCGTCTAAACCGTTGATTGTTGATGGGGAAAATGAAAGAATTCGTGTTTCAGATAAAGGCATATAGTTTCGAATCAAACTAAGCCACGTTGTTAATTTCGGTGCCTCGAAATTGGCACCTAAACACGATGGAATGGCTTACTTATTTCGTAAATGCGGGCTTTCAGAGCCGAGCTGAATTGTTTCAACTTGCACACCAACAATTAATGCGGAGCACGAGGCTTATCATTGCTATCTTGCAGAGTGGCCGGCAACAATAAGGCCTGTCCAAGTGAAAACAAGACAATAACTGAATGAGAATTCAATGATTTGGTTAGTAGTAGGTGTTAGAGTAGTTGTTAGTTTTAAGTTTAGTTTAGAGCATGTGGAGTAGTGTCCTTTAGGCTCTCGTAAAGTGTTAAATAAATAAAAAAAACAATAACGAGGCATTGTTCGGCCGGGCGATTTGCTTTCTGCCTCTCCCAGAAAACAAAAATCTCAAAGCCGCCAGGCTAAAGATTTTAACGCCACCCGTTCGTACAACGGACTTCGCCAAGCAATACAAAATTATTACCCAGCGCAATTTTTTTTTCAGACAACGATGCTGTAAAATGCATCGACGTGCCAATTTATAAAACGGTGCATCCACTGACTTGCGTCACGGGATGCGCTGATTGAGTGAGCGAAGCGAACGAAAATCAGCGCTTGTTACCCAGTGCGCGCAAAAATTGGATTGAACAAACTTAATGTCGATGAAAGCATTTGTTGGCCAGTGTGCACAAAATTGGGATTGAAGACACTTAATTCGGTGAAACATGGGCATACGCATAAGCAACCAAACCCTGCCAGTGTTGCAAACGGTGGATCCAAGACCAGTCGTGTGTATATAGCACGGGCTTCCTCTAGTTTCATTTATTGCCAGAAAATAGTCTCTGCCTAACCCTAGCGTAAACAACGAGCGTTTTCCGTGACTCACCACCCCTCAAAAAAAAAAAACTTAACAAAACTAAATAAACTAAACTAAACTACCACGGCTGTGACGTAACGTTAACTCAATGCCATGCTAAATTTCAATAGGTTAAATCCCGTTAACCATGACCGGAAGTGTACGTGATCGCAAAAAGTATGGGTTATCAAGTTACCCCACACTTTTTCCGATAACCCACACTTTCGACACTTCCGAATCACGCAACCGGAAACGCACACACCAACAACCCAATACAGCGTCCAAAAACGTAACGCACTAAAAACGTACAAAAGGAATTACTTAACTTGCTCGAATGTCCTGAATGGAATCCTATCCCTGCTAACTCTCACATTTCTGGCCCATACCTAAGTTTATCCACTCCGTGTAACTTCCCCCTCACTCCCTCCCTTCCTCCACAAGCTAAAATGGAATGACCTTCATTCATACCGATACCTTATTACCGTATTTCTGACACAGTTCTCAAACCGCAAAGTGAACTACCTACCTTCCCAGAACGTCCCACAATGCCATTCTAGCCCTACTGCCTCACATATCGAAGTTTATTCACTCCGAACAGCTTCGAAAACACGAGCGAGTTTACCAGTGTGAAACTTGCCAAACGATGCGTCTGTCTAAGGGCACGTTTACGCAACCACTCGCTTTTGCATTCTCGCAGCTAGAAGCTAGAAATCACCTCAAATTCCAACATGGCGGCGGTTTTCTGTCTGCCGCCTCGCAACGAAAACAGCAAATAACGTGAGTTCAGAAGCGTTTGGGAAAATTGTTTCGTCATGAGGAATTCTTTATATTATTGGCACGGATTACAAGACTGCAAGTATTTACTCAAACGATGTCGGATTTAGCTAATCCATTTAGCGTTGTTACCATGGCAATGTCACCTTTGCCATCGCGATTGAGTTCTAGCTACGAGAATGCAAAGGCGAGTTGCTGCATAAACGCGCCCTAACTCCCACCCACTGTCCACAAACTTGAGTCAAAGGACCCGTCAGAACGCTGCCTCGTAATATCAGTCACAATTTTATTGTGTGCGGGGTGTATCTTGAGTCCTGCAAGTATTTTGTGAGCGGCTACGTCTTCCTGGATGGGGTGGCTTTAATCGATGGCCGCCATTGTTTTTATAACCGTCTTGGATATCAACAAGGCACTCTGCTACTGAAAACGTACAATCGATTATCTGTGTTCGTTCTGCGGAGAACTCAAGCTAGGCCGCGACACTTTTTTTTTGTATAAAGCTGCGTTTTTAGTGCACAAAGGCTGTTTTAGAATAACTGCACTACTTCTTTTGTCGGCAAGCACATGCTAACAGGATTCACCGTTTCAGTACGACGTCTGTTGACAGGTGGGACCTTAGTGTCAGTAAGCGGTATTTTATTTGTATCAGTTACGTTGTTGCCACACACTAAATCGAACATCTGTTTCTGCACCAATACAGCGGCCTTGACCAAACTACGGGAAATAATTCAGCGTAGCCTAGTTTAGTATTCCTGCAAACCTTAAAGCAACATCCGGCCTGCGTTATAACCTTCCGCCTGCCTTATAACACCTACGCGACGATCACATCCGCGTATTTACCACAGCTAAGGTCAACTGAGATGGTAGCTTCGTTCCTCGCAACGAAAATCATAGCTACTGTCTCAATTGGCATTGCGCCTAATAGTCCAGCTAGCGTGAACCCATTCAGTACCTTCCTAAAGTACCGAACAGAGCGAACAGAACGCACCACTGTTACAGACAGTTTGGCTCCAAACTTGACGCCGCGCGTGCGCAGTGATGTTACGTCAGCCGTTCAGTACCTTCGTAAACTACAATACAGCTCAACGAGCTCAGCAGCTTATTGATACGTCATACCTTCACCGCGACCAGACCTAGCTAATGGATTTAACCAGGATTGGCTAATAGATGTGACCAGGCAAGAGCAATGCCAAATTGCGAACCATCTGAGGGAGGTGGTTTGCTGGGATGGAGGTTTGAGCATGCGCGAGCTAACAGTTTTGACGAAACGGATTCGTCGCTGACGATGTTGACGTCAATCAAGCCGCATCAACACGGATATTAGCAGGGAATGTGCCAAACTGTCACCAATAGTGGTGCCTTTGGTTCGCTCTGTTAGGTCGTTTAGGAAGGTACCGATTGATTCTGTCGTCAAAAACCGGAATGATTCTTGCATTTTAAAATCACAATTTTTAATTTCTGGACTAGTGTCTTATAATTTTGCTTCGGCGATCTAGTGGAATAGTTAATTTTAATTTTTACTTCATCAGCCTTTTAGATTTTTTTTTATCCCATAGTAATTACTAGTAAACGATTAAAATTAGTACTGCGTACACACAGATAAAACTTCAAGGTCATTGTAGGCGCGCAAAGCATCATATACGTTCTGGAAGAACGTAAAGAAAGTTCCCCAATATTCAACAGAAAATCTCCTAGACGCCACATTTTAAAACGGATTTTTAGCAAAGGAAATACTAACGGTACGTGAATAGACCTTTGGGGCCGTACTTTCGTGTCGGGGTGCCAGAACTGAAATTGCAGTGTGCCCATCGATTGGGAAGTGTTCCGACTTTAACGATGGCGTAATTGCTGCTCACTTGTCATCCCAGTGTTTGTTCTATGCGTTTTTCCGTTTTATTCACTCAAATGTCAGCACTTCCAAATACTTTAATGTCAGTTTTTTTTTAATGAATTTCCACTGTTCTCTGAAATTTCCCGTGAACCTCGTTCTAGGGTTCTGGCACGTGCCGTGTGTTCAAAGTGGATTGAACTGGCTTGAACGGTGCATAACTGCTGGTACTCGGCCCAAGTACCGTGTTTGGTGGCAATTGGACAGGTGCATAGCAGCTCACGTAACGACAAAGTGCAAAGTGAAGTGTTGGCTTCGCGATGCGTGTTACCTTTACACGTAACAGTCATTACAATTCAACCGCTACAGAACCCAAGATCTCACTGAGAATCAACAAGCCTACTGCGGCAACACACGATAAAAAAAAACGCCGATTATTAATGATATGCGTGAATGCCCCCTCAAGCAGTACTTAGGAGGCTACTGCCCTGTTAGGTAGTTACGCAAAATTCTCCCCACTGGGTACCTCACACCCCGTCCCAAGTTATGCAAAACTAAACAGATCAACGAATGTTTTGTGTTCACACTGAGAGGAACCAACCCAGCTTCTTCACGAAGTGGTAGGCTGATGCAGGGAGAGACAACATATAGGGCAACATTGACCCTCACTCTTGCTCCGCACGAATGTTGCCCACTGGTGCCAGACATACGAATGGCAGATGGTAATCCACACGTCACTGCCCAAAGGCCAGCAAGGAGCACTCACCTCCAAACCTCCATGTCTGGCCTGCCAGCTGCATCTGGATCCTACTATAGTTCTGCATAACTGTGCGAAGCACATGCGCATCAGTTGCCTATGAAAGGTTAGAGTCTAACCAGACACCAATACAACGAACACACTTGGCACTGTTCACCTACTGACACCCAATATACACAGCACCTTCCTAAAGCACCAAACATAACAAACCAAACGCAACACTGTTGGTGACAGTTCAGCTCATTCCCTACTAAAGCCATGTTAACGTGGCTTGCTCACGTCTACCAACGTCAGCGATGAATCGTTTTACCTAGCGCATGCTCAAAGGTTCCACCACTGGCAATCACCCGCAACAACCTCCCCGAGATGGTTCGCAATTTTGCATTGCCCGTGCCTGGTTACTTCCATTAGCGTAGCCTGGTCCAGTCAATTACGTCTCGTCACGTTAAAGGTATGACGCAACGAGTGCTTTATTGAGCTTGTTGAATTTGCTGAGCTGTGATTGCAATTTTGGAAGGTACTAAACGGCTGACGCAACGTTACTGCGCACGCGCGACGTTAAGTTTGGAGCCAAACTGTCTCTAACCGTGGTGCGTTCTGTTCGCTCTGTTCGGTGGTTTAGGAAGGTACAGTCAGTAACACTGATGGTGTTGATCTGTTTCAGAATAGCACAACTTGTGATTTTCCTGTAGACAACATCATATCCTTCCCAGTCAATCATCCCTCTATCAGGTCCGCCAGTGCCTGCATCTCAGCCACCCACCAACTCTGCCAAGTCAGGCCCAGCCAGGCAAACTACCACATCATCAGCACACGCTGCAACATTGAAAAACTGTGCCACTGACGGATCAATCCATTCAGAAATACACCCCCGAGAAGAAGGCTCAAACAACTTCCTTGTGGGAGCCTTCTGCCAGTCGTCTTTGGTGATGAAAGAGCCCCGCCAACTCTTGTCACAAACTGCCTGCCCCCCAGGAGATCACCAAGTCCCCACTCTAGCCTCCACAAAGACATTAAGGACCATTTGCAAGGCCACTGTGTTGTATGCTGCCTTTATGCTCTAGGAACACGACCAAAACGCATGTACCAGCGTACTATGCCTCAAGTACTCCTGTTTTCAGCAGTAAAGAGAGGTCTCGAGCACCACGTGCAGCCCAGAAACCCCAAGTACCACTGCAGCCACTTAGCTACCACCCTCTCAAAGATTTTCTCCACGCATGACTGCAGGGCAACAGTGCGGTACATGAAGAGCTGCATCTTGTCCTTTCCTATCTTCAGAACATGGATTAGCATGGCACACTTCCACTACTTAAAAGAACCTCGGGTTTGTGACTCTGCCGCCCTTATCCGGGGGATTGAGGCTGTTTCCCATTGGAGTGGGACCTGGCAGCTCCCTCTTTCAACTGAAAAGTGCCAAGTTTTTCACATTGGCCGGCGGGAAACCGTTAGTCCTTACTTTTTGCATGATCTCCCACTTCCTGGGGTTCTCGAGATAAATGACCTAGGTGTCCACCTGACAGCAGATTTAAAGTCATCAACACACTGCAACCTTATAGTTGCAAAAGCTTTTAAACGTCTTGCTATCGTGGAACGTTGCTTTTTGTCCGGTAACATGCTTGTAAAGACATGGGCCTTTAAGGTTTTCGTGAGACCGCTTCTTGAATATGCAAGTCAGGTTTGGTCACCTTACCTATTAAGGGATATTGATCTTATTGAGTCGGTGCAGCGTGGCTTCACAAAGCGGCTACCTGGCCTGAGGGACCTGTCCTACGGTGAACGTCTCCTTCGGGTTGGTTTAGAGTCACTTGAGCTGCGCAGACTGAGGGCAGACTTGTGTATGACTTTCAAGATTGTTAGAGGTTTCTTGGCTGTCGACATGCCTTTCTTTGACCCCAGCCCTGTTACGAAGACTAGGGGTCACTCCTTAAAGTTGGCAGTGGTGTCTGCAAACTTGGAGTGTAGAAGACACTTTTTTGGGGTGAGGGTGGTCCACCCATGGAACTCCTTGCCCGAGCAGACCGTGAGTGCATCCTCTGTGAAAAGCTTTACAGCTATTTTAAGGAATTCATGTCTCAAGCGCTTTTTGAAACGACCAGAATTTGTGCTAGATAAGCTGATTAACATGCGCGTTTGCTAACTCCTGTTAAAGACTGGACAGGAATAAGCGGCCTTGCCCTTTCTGCTCCATGCCATCTATGTATGGTTAAACCTCATATTATTATTATTATTATATCATTTAAAGACGTCAAGCAGGGAGATACACTGTGCATTTCGCGGCCCACGAAGGGTCTGATAGGTACAGCATTGGCTCCTCTCAACAAGCACATCGGATAGTGTCTAGCTTCACCATGCTAAAGGGCACGTCTAGGCTGCAGGCATACAACCAGGTCCTCGTACAAATACTCCACAACTGGCACAGTCCCACCTTCCTCGTAGACCCTACAGATCCCCCCAGATCCTACAGATCTCTCCACCGTCTAGCCATGTCTCGCGACCAAACAGTGCAGAGTCGCTTCCAAAGGTCCCGCTTTGTATTACGAATCACCCTACGAGATTCTGCGTCCTTGCTGAGAAACAAGCCCTATATTCCACAAGCCAACGACGAAGCAACGACATGCCTCCCTCCGATCACGAACCACGTGCTAACAGCCACTGGACCACCAAGCCTAGGACAATGTGCACCGCCACTCCTCCATGCATGGCAACAATATGCAACATGTAGCATTGCGGCGAACTCAGCATACTATAACTGCAAAAGCGTGTTCGGCCCCAAAAAAGACGGCTCTCAACATTTCAAGATTAAAACAACAATTTCACGAATCTCATTCAGGCGAGAGCAGAAGCGAGAACGGAATACAACCAGGCGCCACCATTTTTTTTTTATATGGCGGCACCTACGGTTGTACCCAGTTCTCGCACTCGCTTCTGCTCTCCTCTCCTGAATGAGATTCGTGAAATTGTTGTTTTAATTTGAAATTGTTGTCATGCTCTTTATAGGAGAGGTTACAATAATTTTTTTTAAATATAATAAATAAATAAATATATTGTAGGACTGGCCTTCGGCGAATCGCATCACATCTCATTCAGAAGAGAACCGTAAGTTGGATGGCGCCATGTTGGCGTTATTGACGTCGGCCAAGTACCGGAAGGAAGGCAGAGTGCGAAGGTTTGGAGTGCATTGTTTCTAGTACAGTTGCGCCGCTGCTGTAACTCCACAACCGTACCGTCATATCCTTGCTCTCAGTCCGCATCCATTCCGTCATGCATCTGCCATTAGCTCTCAACAATTCAACGTCTATTTTCCCTTGTTTGCCGAAATATCAAATTAGTTAGTTTATTTAGGAGCTAGGACCAGAACTGGTGGTCTTCAGCCCCTCTACCAATACACAACGCGCTCAAA
The DNA here is from genome assembly GCA_023313725.1 of Lithobius niger. NCBI lineage: Eukaryota > Metazoa > Arthropoda > Chilopoda > Lithobiomorpha > Lithobiidae > Lithobius > Lithobius niger. Next base: position 51,281 of record JAHWFP010249804.1, read on the forward strand.
ATCAGATTTGATTTGATTTATTTCTGTAGGCCTCGGCCTTCTGCCGCGCGCCCAATTACAGAGAATAGTCTCACAATCAAGAACACAATTACCGCAAACACGAGAATTAGCAATAGAATAGTGACATTTGCCGCCATATTGGAACCAGATTGGCACCAGTATGGGTTTTGGAGGGCATAACTGCAAGGTGCACTGCATAAAAATGGAGGGAAAAACAACGGAAGAGCGCATTTCTTAGGCTTAAAATAACGTTGTTTTCTCCAACAACAAAAATCGCGCGTTTTAGGTCTAAGAAATCACTCTTCACAGCATCGGCTTCAGTATGACGCCCTTCTGTTTCTCTCTGCAGTGCCCCTTGCAGCTAACCCATTAAGGCTCCAGCATAGAGTTATACACAATAATACTACGTCGTGTCACTGCTCTATACACAGCCCATTACGTCATATACACACTACTTAGGAGAACCGAGTGGAACAAGGGTTCTTCTAAGTAAAGTGTATGACGTAATGGGCTGTGTATTGCTAATTCTCGTGTTTGCGGTAACTGTGTTCTTGATTGTTCAAAATCAGGCAACCCGGACCACAATTAAAATTAATAATTAAAATAAAAAATGAACAACGATGCTTGTTCATACTAACACGTGGCATTGTAAAAAAAAAAAAGTTATGTTAGAGAAATCACACCCCCCAGAGGTGATTTACCACCAAAACCGGTTTTTTTGCTGTAACTCCTTTAACTGTCAACAAATCAAAAGCATAACGTGAAGCAAAAACGTTCAGCCCACAATTCTGGACAACAAAGGTTGGCATACATCTTTTAGGTAAAAGCAACCACTGAACCCCAAAATAATCGTATTTCAAGTTCAACCCCCTTAATTTACACCAGTGCTCCATTGTTCAATTGTTTGTTATAGTGACCTTCGGTTTCAAGGTGCACTTGCGAGCTTTCTAATAGCCCGAAATGGACATGCTTAGGATTTTCTGAAAGGTGGGGATCTATGCTTTCCATCAATATCCTAACCGAAATTGTTTCAAGGTACATTCATGTCAACGCCATTTTTCTCGACCCTTGTCGTATAACAGCCACGTGCAGATCTCCATCCGCGCGTGTAACCGTCGCACAGTTTCGCGGGACTCGGCATAGTAATACAAGGCCAACTGGGATAGTGCTACGTTCCTCGCAGGGAGAAACGCAGCTACTATCTTAGTTGGCCTTGGGCATAGTAGACGAAACAGCATCGATTCAGAAATTGTGTCGTCACAAACCGAAAAGATTTTCGTATTTTAACATCACACTTTATAATTGTTTTGGCTAGTATCTTATAATTTTAATACGGCGATCTATTGGTTTAAATAATTTTAATTTTTATCGCATTAGTGTTTTAGATTTTTGATCCCACGGTAATTATCAGCAAACGATTAAAAATTAGTACATGCACACATATAGCTGAAACGTCATGGTTACTGCAAGGTAAATATTAGCAGGATGCTATTAAATTAGTTCCCAATATTCAACAGAAAATCTCCTAGACGCTACATTATAAAACGGATTTTTAGCTAGTAATTGACTAACGGGAAGTAAATAGACCTTTGGGGCCGTACTTGATGTGGAGGATCGGAAAAAATGGCGTTGGCAGGAATGTACCTTCAACTTATATAACCATCCTACGCCCATTTAAAGGTGAAGACGTAATGGCGTAGCGGCGAAGGCGTATGGCGATTTTCGTTTTCAAAGTGCTCTTGCGAGCTTTCTAATTGCTCGAAGTGGACATGCTTTGGATATTCTGAAAGGTGGGGATCTATTCTTTCCATCAGTCCTAACCGAAATTGTTTAACTTTGATATAAACCATCATACGTCCATTTAAAGGTGAAGAGGCAATGGCGCATGGTGATTTTCGTTTTCAAAGCGCTCCTGCAAGCTTCCTAATTGCCCGAAATGAACATGCTTAGGATATTCTGCATGAAATGTGAGGATCTATTTATCCGTTCAATTACTTTCCATGAACTAGCTGGTTCATGACAGGAAATTAATCCGTGCAAATACCTAACCTAACCTTACGTATACACTAGCTGCTTTATAACAGAAAGTTATACATGCAAATAATTATCTAACAGAACCATTGTTAAGGGCAAGTCGACGATCCAACAGGTTCTTTTGACGCACGAATTTGTTTGGACGGAAACAAACACAAAAATTGAAATTCACCGTGGGCTCCGAGTAGTCGGCACAGACTGGTGGGTGGGAGGGGGGGGAGGGGGTTGTGCGCTTTAAATTCGTCGGAGCCCTGTAAACAAAGGTTTCAGTGATCTTAGTACTTTGAAATATTTAAAAACCCAATTTTTCACAATTATTTTTAGTTTTAAATTCAGTAATTAAATCCTTATCCCATTACCCTTATTTTTCTCATTATCCCTATCCAAAAATTCCTTATTCTTATCCAATTCATTATCCATATCCCATTCTCATACAGTCAATTTATCCCATTTGTAAAACGCCTTTATCATGTGTTTTTCAGCTAAAATGCCTAAAACACGTTCCTAGGTGTGCCTATTACTTTAAAACGCACGCTTTTTTTATTTTTTTTTACACTGAATGTTTACGAAACGCTTTTATTTACTTTTTTTTTTTTGGCTTTTATTACGCATGTAAAAACCCGGTTTTACCACGGAGCGTGAGAGACATGCTTAACGGATTTCCTTCAGTTTTTTTTTCTTGCCTAACAAACACTCTTTAACGTTGTTCCAAAAGTGCATTAGAATTTAGCAGGCAGCACATCTTCTGCAGCGAACACCCATTCATTTAACCGCCATCGACCTGTCATTATGCCCGCATCAATTCAAGTTGTCAGGCACGAAGGGGGAAAGGGGAGGCGGGGGGGGGGGGGGGGGATGTCCGAGCCCCAGATAGCCATCTAGCGCGTGGCGCGCACGCGACGAATGCCCAGCTGATCGAGTATTCAAAATAGAGGCAATGACCCGTCCAATGGCCGACCAGCACGTCACAAAATGGCGGCGTACACTAAGCCCAAAAAATCGATGGCGCTCTTTCCCTCCTTACAATTTCGACAAAACGGCCACTTCTAGGGCGCACGGGGAACTGAGAATGGTTTCGGTTGCCGCGATATTGCGTTCCTCGAAGCGTTTCATTTCCTCAAATTGTATTGACGGCTCTTTCAGATGGGGGATTGC
>JAHWFP010249804.1:54569-73715 GCA_023313725.1 Lithobius niger
GGGGGGGGGGTGGAGGGGAAGTGGTACGCAAGTGTCATTGTTAGAAACAATATTTGCGTAAGCCTTACACCAATGATTGGACTGGTGGTAGAGTTGCGACTGGAGAAAAACTGCCTACGTCACACGGCTGGGAGAAAATTGCTATTTCAACCAATCGCACCTATATACAGCGCCCTATGGGTTACGCCTAGCCCTAGGAGAAAAAAATTCGCTAAATACCCTATTGTGATCTTGCTAGGTGTCTAAAGATGACTTAGTAACTATCGTTCACGCAAATCATAGGGCCTAATTGCACAAATGTAGACCTAATCAGGTGTAATTACCTAATTAGGTCTAATTACTCAATAAATGGCATAATTACTCATATGTAGACTTGAGTCCAATTACTCAGTATAGGCCGAATTGAATTAATGCCCTAATCACACAAATTAGGCGTAATTATATGGCCTAATCACACAAACACGTGACGCCATGCAGTACAGTGCCAACACAAGAGCTATATTCCCTGACATAATGGCAAAAATAGTCCAGCTATTACTCTTTCACCTCTATGACTCCTGCTTACAAGTGCGTAGGCCTATTTGCTCTGTGTGTGAAGTGGGAAAAACAGGGGAAGAACTGAGCCAAATAAACAGGATTCTAGGACTACACAGCGCAGGACAAAACATCGCCGGACTAAGGGCGCGTTTACGCTGCTACTCGCCTTTGCATTCTCGCAGCTAGAACTCAATCGCGATGGCAAAGATGACACTGCCATGGCAACAACTCTGAATGGATTAGCTAAATCCGACATCGTTTGAGTAAATACTAGCAGTCTTATTATCCGTGGCCAATAATATAAAGAATTCCTCATGACGAAACAATTTTCCCAAACGCTTCTGAACTCACGTTATTTGCTGTTTTCGTTGCGAGGCGGCAGACATAAAACCGCCGCCATGTTTGAATTTTAAGTGATTTCTAGCTTCTAGCTGCGAGAATTCAAAAGCGAGTGGTTGCGTGAACCCGGCCTAAACATCGCGGACAAAACATCGCGAGGACAAAACATCGCGTGGGCTGAAATCGTTCAAGAAACGTTTGTTATTCAACACTTATTCAACACTTATCTTATTTGTTGTTTTCTTATACTTTTCTTGTTTTGCACGAGTTCTTAGTCGTGCTTTGTATGTATGATTTTGGAAACCCTGTTTTGCACATTGAATACAGTTTTTATTCGTGTTTTAAAAAAAAGTTTAGCTTTTTTTCTCTTGTGGTGTGAGGTGAGGTTCAGTACCACGCCCGAGTTGAATGACAAGTTTAAGATTAAGTACAATGGTTCACAAAAAAAATTTAAAAAAATTGAGAAAATATAATTAAAAATCAGTCAAAGGTTAAACGGCTGTATAAAAAAGACGAAGTCTGTGAATTAGGTAAATTGAAGATTAAAATTGTGTGCGCTTCACCACGCAAGGGTTTCCAAAATCAAACAAAGCACGATTAAGAACACATGCAAAACAAGAAAGGTGCAAGCAACGTACAACAAAACAACAAATAACATAAGTGTTTCAAAAGTGTAGAATAACAAATATTTCTTGAACGATTTCAGCCCAAGCGATGTTTTGTCCTTGCATATGTTTTATCCTCGCGATGTTTCGTCCGCGATGTTTAGTCCGGTCACTACTAAACAGTTCACTAAAACTAGAAGAGGACACATCAATTACACAAAAGCCAAAACACTTCGAAATAATTCCTAACTTACACGCTTACAACATGTTTGAAAGACGTCTAAAATAGCCTGCAGTAAGTGCACTCCGCCATGGAAGCCATAACATGAATTTTATTAATGTAGAAATTGTTTCTCAGGTTGACCCAGTCCGTCATGTTTGGGGAGTTTTTTGTTATTTTATTGATAGCTAATAGCACAAGGGCCATCAATGAAATAAAAAACAGTTCCCAAACATGACGGACTGGGTCAACCTGAGAAACAATTTCTACATTAATAAAATTCATGCTATGGAGTCCATGGCGGAGTGCAAATACACAAATACACAAATGGGAAAACAGTTCGAAATTACCCTTAACTTACACGCTTACAACATGTTTGAAGGACGCATAAAAAAAAAATAGCCTGCAGTAGGTGCACTCCGCCATGGACGCCATGACGTGAATTTTATTAATGTAGAAATCGTTTCTCAGGTTGACCCAGTTCGTCATGTTTGGGGAGTTTTTTTTTATTATTATTTTATTGATGGCCCTTGTGCTTATTAGCTGATATTGTGTAGGGCCATCAATAAATTAACAAAAAAACTTCCCAAACATGGCGAACTGGATCAACATGAGAAACAATTCCTACAATTAATAACATTTATGTTATGACGTCACTCCAACATGGCGGGGTGAGCCTACTGTTGGCTATTTTATGTCTCTTTCAAACATGTTGTAAATATGTAAGTTAAAGGTAATTTCGAACTGTTTTGGCATTTGAGTAATTGATGTGTCCTCTTCCAGTTTTAGTGACTAAGTTTCAAACGATATTTAGAACCGAACATTTTAATAACAGCCACCTCTATGAGTTTCGTAGGTGGCTCACTGTCAGAAAGTGAACTCTACCAAATTTTTATCCCCACGACCAACAAATTCCTACTCAACAGGTTTGATGAGTTGCAACGATGGTTTCCACAGCCTCCTCCTATACCTTAAGCTAGGAGCCTTACTGGGCCTCTTTACCTTGATGCTATGGCTCCATGTTACGTATTCTGTACACTCTGGGTGCCTTCGAAAACCTGGTTGGATCAAGCAAAAGTAACTCTCATTGCTTCTACACGTCACGAATTAGTATAATTTTTAACCCCAAACCGTCACTAGAACGATTCGTCATCGTATCGACTCTCGTTCACGTGACAACAATAAAATACAAGACGTATTTATTTTTAACAGCAAGCAGGAGTTTATTTACGTTCTTGCTGTTAAAATACGTTAAGATTTAATCAATAATTTCTGAAGCGTATTTATAGAATTATAACACGGAACCTTCTTCCAACCCTACCCCGAACCGTAGGAGTTGAGTTGTGTTTGAATGGATAAGCAACTCGCAGATCAAATGCATAGCCGAAGTGCGTAGTCTTCGATGGCAAGCGTGACTCACGAATGTACCCAGAATACACAGCGCGTCTGCTACTTCCGCCAGACCAAGCCGCCATGAGGTATTCGCGGTTGATCCGCTCGTAGGCGGTGGAATTTTCTGTGAAATACGCCCTGTACTACATTGTTTATGATGTATCAAACGTAGGTAAGATAAGAGATTGTTATATTGCCAGGCGTTACGTGCCATTGTGTTTTGTAACAAAGTTTGACAGTCGAACGAAACCTTAACGCCGATTGTTGGGGAAGTAAATATCGTATTTTTGTAACACGAGACGGGGTGCTTATGAATGCATGATATTTGCAAGAAAACCGGTGTAGTATGAGTCATCTTCTTGTGACAACAGTAAGTTTAACCAAGTTAAAATGTCGTAGCAGCAGAAAAATTGAATAAATTACTAAATCTAATTTAATATCGTTATACCAGTTTAGTACCGCGTTATACTAGGCGTCGTCTGCTTTCTCCGCCATGTTGAAAGATGGTTTAGATGGATTAAACCTAGTGCGTTGGGTGTAAATTTCCGATCTCGCGGCCGCGAGTGCCGATTGGCGTGGCGGTACGTCCTTTGACGCCGCGCTCTTAAACTTCCGGTTTAGTCAAGTTGCTTATCCACCAAAACAAACTCAACTCCTATGCCCGAACGCAACATAAACTCGTCCACCAGACACATTGAATTAATGCAAATAAATGCACCGCCCCCCCCCCCCCTGTTTCTATCTCGTTTCTGATTGGTCAATAGTCGATTCGTTTGTAGTGTTAACCCCCTGAAAGAAAACATTCCCACACACAAAAATTAAAACACAAACAAATAACTATAATTTGAGCTTTCCGGAGTTAGCAATTCCAAAACTGAAAAGAAATGCTGATGGTTTCCTTAAACAAAATGCTGCAAGTCTTGGCAAATTTAGTCTTGTAGCAGGTTTTTTTTTGTTTTTTTTGTTTAAAAAGAACACAGAAGGCGACGGTTTTATGCATTAGAAAGTAAGAATTTTATGCGCATTTTGCTTCGATTTATTACATGTCTACAATTGAAGCGACATGAAAACAACACTGTAACAACAACATGAAAACAACAAGCTTCGCTACATCGTTAGGCCTAACAGCCGATCACGTAACCTAGCAACAAATTCGGAGCGCCGTTTTTCTCATTTAAAAGTATAATCGTCTTAATAAAAATTTGTTAATTATTCTTAGTTAATAATAACTAACAAATTATAAGGTCACAAATTATAAATTATAAAAAGTAAAAAAAATCAAAGGAAAGAGGAAGACAAGCCAAACAGCAAAAAAATCACACACTAGAAATGACATATTACAGTAAGTCACCTTTAAGGACTTACGTTTCGTCGGAGAGGCATGACTCGGATTCGAACTGGCTACCCAATCCGTCACCAGGGGCGAGTTGCTCGTCAAACACGAACGTCGAACATGACGCGATTTTAACGGAATCGTTGGCCACGTCGTGTACAAACATGGCAACGATTACGTCAAAATCGCGTCATGTTCGACGTTCGTGTTTGACGAGCAACTCGCCCCAGATCACTGACATAGCGCCTTTATCACCAGGGCCACTCCTCCAGTGGTATAAAGAGGACTCACTGAACCCGTTATTAAGGTCACAGCAGTGACCAGGACTCCATTCGACCGAGAATGCTTGCAGCCATAGGCAATAGAGAAGGAAGAAAAATACAAAGGGTTAAAGGATTAAAGCGAGGGTTAAAGGGTTGAAGCGATTAAGGGTTAAAAGGATAAAGCGATTTGTGTATATTTTTGATTTGTGCATATTTTTTTAACTAAATTAAAAAAAAAATTAGAAACTATTGTGTGCGCAGCGTATCTTGAGTCCTGCAGGTATTTTATGAGCGGCTACGTCTTCCTGGAGAGGGCGGCTTTAATCGACGGCCGCCATTGTTTTTGTAACCATCTAGGATATCAACAAGGCACTCTACTACCAAAATATACAATCGATTATCTGTGTTCGTTTTGGGGCGAACTCAAGATAGGCCGCGGACACTACAAATGATTAACTCTGCGTAATTTAGAAAGCAGAATAATGAAAAATAACGAGAAATTCTCTGATTGAATGCCCCGCGAGCTATTGGAAATTACAGGGCCGGATAAGGGGGGGGGGGGGGGGTGCTTTGGGTGCTTTAGCACCGGGCCTCAGGCCGGTTAAGGGCCTCAAGGATGCCTCATGATCACGACAAGAATAAAATGAGGTACTATTTTAAATAAAAAAAAAAGTTCTTTACCTTTAACTTTTCAGTTGGTAAAAATCGATGTATTATGCTCTCTTTGCTGGACTGGGGAAGGGGTGGGAGCTCAATAAATCTTAAGCCCCAGGCCTCTACGCAGCTTAGTCCGGCCCTGGGAAATTACTAAAATTTGTTTGCCACTCGTGTTTTGGCCAGTTAATTAAACTTACTCGTGCTATTTATTGGGAGATAATTCCCCTCGTGATCGCACTCGTGAAATTAAAGCAACATCCGGCTTGCTTTGTAACAGTCACGCGCAGTCATGTGTCAGCGCGCTGCCGTCGCGAGATGCGGCGTAGTAATACTACAACGTCACTTCCGCCCGCTGCTTCTCGTGATGATCACGTGAACGACGCTGAACGACGTCTGGCCTAGAAGATGAATTGCGGGTCACGTGACAGCATTGACGCAAAAAAAACCGTGACGTCACAACCGGAAATAATGAAACGTCATGGTTATTGTAGGCGCGCAAAGGATCATATACGTGCGGGACGGAGTGAATAAAGTTACCAACATTCAACAGAAAATCTCGAAGACGCCAAATTTTAAAATGGATTGTTAGCATTGACCAACGGTAAGTAAAGAAAACTTTGGGGCCGTACGTGATGTGGAGGGTCGAGAAAAATGACGCTGGGAGAAATGTCCTTTTAATGCCGGGGTCCAAACACTCGTGGTGAAAAAATAATCGATAATTTTTTAGCTCTTGTGATATTACGTACATATCACCAAAACAATCGCCAAGTTAATAGCACAGAATAATACTTTGGACGTTAAATGAAAACTTAAACATTGCTACGGAAATGTTATAGTTTTCATTTAACCTTCGAACTATTAGTCGGTGCGATTAACTTGGTGAATGTTTTGGTGTGTTAATATCACTCCTTTGAAGGGCCAAACCATTCGGAACTTAGCGGTCCCTTTTACCAGTTTTGGTTTTTGATATGATATTTGTGTGTTAGCTCAACTCAACTAGTCAGCAGATGTGTAATAATGTGCCATGTCAACAATGGGTTGACTGGCCATTTTTCCAATATTTTAATTTCATATCACTCGTTTGAGAGGCCGAGCCATTCTCAACTTGGTGGCCTCTTTACCAGTTTTTTGGTTTTATTTTGACATTTTGTTTATTTTTCGTGAATTAGACGTGGATACAATTTTTTGGCAACGTTGTTTGGATTCGTGAGAACACACTAGTGTGTGTCTAGATACGCACATCAGTATACACGTCGTTATTGTCCGAACTTTGGCTGTCCAATGAGAGACGATGCCGACAATACTAACTATACTTATAACAATACTTTCGTACTTACGCTCCCTCTCTCACCTTTCCCGTTACACCCTCAGGTTGCCAACCAGAAAAGATATGCAGTTTGTATCGTAATGCAGCTATTCGTCCAATTTCATAGCTGGGAGCCTTCCCGCTATCTCAGCATCGGTGAATAATCACCCTATGGGATTTAACATGGGGATGAGCGGACTCTCAGCTAACTAGCTATCGGTAGTAAGGGCACGTTTACGCAACCACTCGCTTTTGAATTCTCGCAGCTAGAAACTAGAAATCACCTCAAATTCCAACATGGCGGCGGTTTTATGTCTGCCGCCTCGCAACGAAAACAGCAAATAACGTGAGTTCAGAAGCGTTTGGGAAAATTGTTTCGTCATGAGGAATTCTTTATATGATTGGCACGGATTATAAGACTGCAAGTATTTACTCCAACGATATCGGATTTAGCTAATCCATTTAGCGTTGTTACCATGGCAATGTCACCTTTGCCATTGCGATTGAGTTCTAGCTGCGAGAATACAAAGGCGAGTCGTTGCGTAAACGCGCCCTAACACATTTGCAACGGTATTGCGGGTCAAATTTTGCATTGAAAGCTTCCTAGCTGACATTACTACACAAGTTAATTTTATCAGGTGGGTCATTGCTCTCCATTTTACTGCAATTTTAACATTTGTGCCGCATTATTATTTTTCCTCAAGTAGCTGAAATGTGCCAAACTATGCTTCAGGATGATTAGACACTATGGCGTCGCGCTACAATGGTTTACAATTGAACTGATGCGATGTTTGTTGTTTGTTTGTCTCTAGATATGTAAATAAACCAACTTTAAAGTGATTGACATTTACAATCAGAAGTGAGCTTACTTGATTTAAATCATATAAAACGCATGTCTTCTTTTTTACTGAAGGCTATTTAAATTACTATTAAGCACAATCAAAGTACAGTATGTTAAACATTTTTGAGGAATGAGCAACCTGTTTCTTGAGTGGACACGTAAGTAATGTTATACAGTTTCGTGAAGAATTCAAGTTTTCCAAGCTTTTCCATGTCGCTGTGGGATCTTGCCATGTGTGTCCAATTGATACCTAGTTAAGCTTTAGACGTCACAAATATGGATTTCTCTCGTAAAAAGAAAAAGTTGGTTTCCATGGTCCTCAGCTTCCCAATTAAAATAAAGCCAATTTCTGTTGATTTAAATTTTGATTTAAATCAATGAGAGCTTCGGTTAAATTAGGAGGAATATAGTCCACATAAAACACGTCCACGCCGAGACCTATGGAAAATTACCTTACGTATTTGGCCTAGTGCTACCTTTCTAGGTAACGCGATTGTGTAGAAATTATTCGCAAATGCAAATTATAGTCCTAATTATTCAAAAATAGGTCTAATTACTGAAAAGTAGGCCTAATTACACAAAATAGGCCAAATTTCACAAAAATAGGCCAAATTGCAAAAAAATAAGCCAAATTACACAAAAATAGGCCAAATTACACAAAAATAGGCTAATTACTAAAATGTAGGCCTAATCACGGAAATATGCCTAATCAAACAAATATAGGCTGTATCACACAAGTACAGGCGTTACACGTGGCGCCATCCATTACAGGGCTAACATAGTGCTTGGACGGTTGACATGCACCAGGCCAAAACTATGGTGCCTGAAGGCAAGAGGAACAATTTTGCTAGGTAATTCCAATTCGTAAATTCCAAGGATCTTTCACATGCCACACTCGACATGAGCACGAGGTATCACAGAGCGCTTCTCATCCTGAAAATGGCAGGGGTTACTTAGGTCAGGCTGGAACCCAGGACCTCTTGCACTTGAGATGTAGTTGTACGAACCCAACTAGTATTGTGCTGTCGTGGTGCTACCGTGCTCCCCATCACTAGAGGGGCGGAGGAGATTACGTGGATATTAACTTTAACCTCTTGTCTCTCCGCTTGTCATTCATAACCAGACGACATGGAGACATTTCAACTCGTTCGAAACACCAACAAGAGGCAAGTTTGAATGTCGCCCAATACCAGATCTTTCGTTTTGATAATATAAAGGTTGTTAATCAGTAAACAAATCTCGTATCAGCCTCCACAAGGCATGTTTGCCTATAACGGACACGCCACGCTTAAGCAATTACAAGGCAGAACACGTTGTCACCTGTATATTATAGGTATTTCTACACCTGACCAGGATTAATTGCGTACACCTAATTACACGCATGCACACAAAAGTTAGATATCCTACCTACAACTCCTCAGAGCGTTCTTCGAGTGACTAAAACGCACGTGCCCCCGTCAGCTCGAGGAAGTAAACGACACCATGGTTTGTTGTATCGAGTCCAATGGAATGCTTCGTTGGTTGTCAGGGGTAACGACGCGGTGACCCCAAAACAGCGCATGCGCGGGTCCAGGTGGACTCCCCAGCTTTGCGTGACTCGAGCAAGATGGAAGCGTTCCCCAAACAGTTGATTAGAAGCCTTTCTTAAAAAATCAATAAGTTCATTCAATTGGATTTTGTGTGTGCCGTGCCAGAGGACGGTGGGGAGGAGGGAGGGGGGGGGGGGAGATGGATTACAAGCGTGCTAAAAAAGTTAAATTAAAAACGCTAAATTTTTCTTCTTTTCTGGTATCGATTAATGGAGGTTAACGTAAACAGCGTACATTCTTTCTCTTCTTAATTACCGATAAACAGAAAGCAAGCACACTCGAGTTTAAACTGCACGAACGTAAACGTTATATAATTATTATTTACTAGTTGTTCCCCGGCGTAGCTGATTCCCGCACGCGTGAACAAAATACTTCACTTGGGAGCATGAAATGAAAAAAAACCGCGAACCCTCCCCCCTTCGAGCCCCAATTCCGCCCCTCCCCCATGGTACACTCTGTCCCCTCCCGCGTTCCCTGCCCTCCTCCCCCGCTTATTCTCCCATTGTGTGGTTTGAATTCCTTCCCCCACCCCTGCTCCCCCTCCCTTGAAATCCCTGATTTTTGTTTTCGGAAGGAAGTAAATAACTTGTTCATTGGAGGGGCACCACAGTGTGGCTGAATTACCTGTTTCTCCGTGTTGATACCAAGCGCGAAAGGTCCGCCGTAACTTTGAAACTTTTCAACTCGGCTGTAATAGTCAGCGTTATTGAAGCAATATTGTGTTTGCTTGTAATTGTTGCAGCGTATATCCGTTCTCATTGTCGGCCGCTCGCCCTTTTTCTTTGCTACCGTGCCAAGAATGAACCCGCTCGCCCTCTTGCTGATTGTTCCAGGGTACAGTTGATTGTTCCTGCTCGTGGCCCCCCCCCCCCCCCCCCAGCTCTACTTGTGGAGTAATGGCTTTGAGAGTTTGATGGCATTAGATCGTTGTAGGACGGCGCATGGCTATGGGCCGAGGCCCCAATAAACATATATTCATTCATTCTCAAGTCTGTGAGGCGATGTGGGGTGTTTTTTTTTTATGTGGTAGTTTTTGTTGTTGTTATTGTTTGTATATGGTCGCATGGCGTGCGGCCAACGCCCTTGAAATAAATCAATCAATCACCTAAAGTCTGCGTAATTAAAATCTAATCCAATCCTTAAGTCTGCTCAAATTGCCAAATATAGAGATTGTAACGGAGCTCCGGTATGGTCTGACTGCAATGTAAATTAACACCGCGCATCACGTAAAAACCACAAGGACTATCCATACCACACTTTGCATGTAGTAGCACGGGTGCCTGGACTAGGTTTAGCAACAAACAAACAAAAAAATCCAGCATAGACATTGGGTTAAGAAAATATCAGGGTGACAAAATGGGAAGAGCCGAGAGACAACAGCCAAACAAATAACGAGAGAGAGCCGCGGCCGTGTCAATGCTTAAGCTGAGGCCGAGTCTGGTTGTCAAAGGCGTGCTGCCTCGACTAAGAATTTGCTCTGCGTGGTTTGAATGTCTTGAATGACGTCATGGACGAAAGAACAGAGTTTTTATTTTCACACGGGACGGCTCGCTCAAGCCAAATCGGTAGACTCAGAGTGGGGAGGGCGCCAGTGCACGGGGAATTCCCGTGTGTTGGGCAGTGGGGCTATTTGCCCTACTCTTGGTATTCTAATCTGTAATAACTAAAGAGATTAGAAGGAAGGGGAAGGGGGCAGTGCGTCGGTTACCAGTAGGGATATGATTACGCGTTAACTGAAACGAATAGGTAAGTTTTTTTGGGGGGTGGTTTAGGATGGAGACCGAATCAGCTTTGGCAAAATCTTGCAAAACGAGGAGGGGGAGGGGTAGAGAGCGAGGGGCAGTATTTAATTAATCAACCCATCCAAATTCAACTACGTGTAGCAAGGGGGTGAGGTAGGGATGCAGAGGGACGGGTAGGAGGAGAGGAAGGGAAGAAAGGAGAAGGGGAGAGGGCCGAAAACTGGGCAACAACCACGGGTGAAACAAAACCCCGGGCGAAGACGGATACGACTGCTAGTGTGAAATAAATGTTTACGCAACTCGATTCAACTGTATGGTTGATTGTAATCTAACTTCCAAATGAATTGGAGCCTCCCGTAGAGCAGACACGCCGTGGAGGAAGTAGTTTGGGCACAGGCTGGGAGAGGGAAGGCGGAAACCCAGCCAAAAAAAAAAACAAAGAAAGCGGAGCCAGCTCTATTAGGTCGACGATGGGAAATAACGACGGCCGTAGTTATGTAACCATCTTTCTACGTATTGATTTATCTTAGTGACGTCGGTCGTACGTGAATTTGATTTGATTTGATTTATTAAGAGCATACGTGGCCCTCAACTATCCAAAGGGTTTAAAGGGTTTCAAAGGGTTTAACGAGCGAGGGTTTAAGGCCCTAAACTATCCGTGCGAGTGCTAACAGTGGCCGGCTCCAAAATAAAACGAAAAAACAGCAATAGAGCACCGTCACGTGACGTCATATTGCTACAAGAGAGATACTTGCAAGGGGCACTAGATTGAAATGGTGGGTTAAACAATGGCACTTCTCGTCCAGCCAGTGCTTTGAGAGTGGATTTTGTTGGCTTAAAAAAACCGTTGTTTTCTCCAATCCCTTATGCTACGAGGTTGTAATCGGAAAATAAAGATTCCACTTGCTTAAAAATGTCAGCAGCTGCCCACAAATCAACAAAAATCGCGCGTTTTAGGCCTAAGAAATCCAGTCTAATAGCATTGGCTTCAGTAAGACGCTCTTCTTTTCCCCCACCAGTGCACCTTGCAGCTAAGCCAGTTAATGGCTCCACCATAGAGTTATACACAATAATACTACGTCGTGTCACTGCCCTATAGCATTGCTAGTCGATAAATTAAAACTTCATAATACGTGTCAACAATGGTAGCTCCAGAACAAAATAAAAACAGCGTTAGTTTTAGTGAGGTCGGTCGTCGTGCGGGCTGTCAATGGCTGAAGGGCTGCCATCGGCATTATGGCAGGTTTGCAGAAGGAGGATAAAACCAAACTGCGTAGCCAACGGACGAACCGGCAGGAATGGAGTGAAGGGGGGGGGGGGCGAAGCGGCCGGCGGGGGAGGGGCTGTTTGCTACAGGAGACTACTACTGAAATGCATAATCAACGGGCATTAGAGGGAGTGGGGGAGGATAGCGCGGTTAGGAGGGATAGCCAGCTGGGGGGTAGGGGTGGGAGTTGTTTGCTAGAACGGCGTATGTTGCGCCGCGGTCACCTGGTAAATAATAATTTATTGTTTATATCATTGATTGGCGTTGGGAAGAAAGCACCTTTAAGAAGGGATTCCGTCTCTCGCGTATGTTTTGGTTTCGAGTCATCGTGATTGCATAACGTTGGCGTACCTTTGAGGTGCAACAACATGGCATCCGGGATGCCTTAAAAGCTGCTAAATAGTAACGGGGCCTTAGGTAGCGTATCGCAGAGCCACCGTTGTAGCACAAAAATTAGGTAACCACAATTCCAAGCATTTCCCCTCCCCACCCCCCACCCCCACTCCCAGAAGCGTGATAACTAGGTTGTGGCCCAGAATAGGGCAGTGACACAACGTAGTATTATTGTGTATAACTCTATGCTAGAGCCTTAATGGATTAGCTGCAAGGGGCACTGCAGAGAGAAACAGAAGGGCGTCATACTGAAGCCGATGCTGTGAAGAGTGATTACTTAGACCTAAAACGCGCGATTTTTGTTGTTGGAGAAAACAACGTTATTTTAAGCCTAAGAAATCCGCTCTTCCGTTGTTTTTCCTTCTATTTTTATGTAGTGCACCTTGTAGTTATGCCCTCCAAAACCCATACTGGTGCCAATACGGCGGCAAATGTCACTGCTCTTTAGGCAGAAATGTCTATTTTGGCCTATACGGTATCTTTGCTGTTACACCCATCGTTTTTGAACAAAAAATTAATTCCTTTGTTTACACTGATCACTGTTTACATGGTTTCTGAGAATATCAAATGAGATAATGTTAAAATTAAATTAAATTTTCAAGCCAATCAAATCCGTCATCATTTTTGCCTTTTTTTTTGCCGTTCCGTCCATTGCCGTACAATGCTAAACTTAATGGCCTTTGTGGGTACCTTAAGACATGACCTCAGAGAGATGAAATTCTTTGTGTGTGGTAGTGATGCTAAAAGTCAACGTTTCCGCACTATGACGTTTCGAATTTTTTTTCATTCCAACCTACTGCTGGTGATGCCACCCTACAAATTTTATTTTTTCATTCCACCCTAACGATTAGTCCAGGCAACCGGCAACTTTGCGTACTACAGCGTCAACGCGGACGACCTTAAAGACGGGAAGGAGATGGCTCTTTCAAGCCAAGGCCAACCGGGGTAGAAATCGCGTGTCTCGCCTCCCGACTCAACGCCATTTCACGCACGTGGTGGAAAGTTAGCGCCTCTTATCGTTACGTTGGTGAAAAACGATTCTTGTGGTATTGCGTCAACTGGCAAGAAGCCGACACTCACAGCTTCTTTCCCAGACAACCTTGTGGCAAGGGATGGAATACAAGGCGATAGGTAAGGCATGGGCACTCCCTCGTCCAACGGCCATTTATCCATTCATTAGCTCCTGGGCGTATTTTGCTTTGTGATATTGGTAAATAAGCGTACCCATTCAATTTTACATCGTAACTGCTTACACTGCTTACAATAAACGTAAAATATGACGCAACCATTCGAATTGCACACAAATCGCCTAGTAACCCGTTGCTGCCATAAACAACTTTATCGCCATCGTAAATCAAAACATCATCAGCTACAAAAAGAACTTGGCGATCTCTCTTGACAGCTATTGACCCTCATATAGTGGCACGGAAATTTATGCACGCGGAGAAAATCGTTCGTTCGCTCCCTTGGCGTCGTCTCGTTTCGCTCGAGGAGGTTATTTATTACATACTAACTGACTGATATTCTTGCCCCCCCCCCCCCAAAAAAAAAAAAAAACTGCACTTCTTTACATAAGGTTTAGATGACTCCGTATTTTGTCACAATTCATCCCGCCATCCCCACTACTAATTTTACAACCGGATCCCTGTTGTAAAAAGGGAAATTGTCGAATTAACGTCCTTTTCAACTGCTAACGTTGTTTATGGGGAAGAAGGAGAATTATTTTTTTTTAATTCAAATAAATTGTGCTGCATAAGCTGCAAAGTATAAGCAATGCCACAGCCAGCCACCATGAACCACATATCACTTGTAATTAAACACACACGCTAACCTGGTGATATCACTTGTAATTTGTGTTACTACTACATTTTAAATTGGTAGTCCTTCGATCTAGGCTAGATTGCCGACAAAATTTTTTCTCTGTCAGGGTTGTTAAAGCTTGGAATATCCTGACTGGGCAAACTATCTCTTCACCATCTGGTGCAGCCTTCAATCGTAACTTGTGTTTTTCTGACTTGACTTCGTTCCTAAAGAGGCCTGAACACTGTACTCTTTAGCTGCCATCAGCCATTTTATTGTTTTAAATTAACCCGTTATTTATTTTTTATTTCGTGGACTGGCGTAAGGAGCATCCTTTGCCATGTCTGTTTCCATTTCACCTTCAACTTGGTTTTCAAACGTTTTTATTATATATTTTTTTTATCTTGTTAATGATTGACAATTGGTTTAGGCCAAGCTTTAAACTGCGATGCATTTTATTTTTATTTTTAAGAAACATTGACAATGAAACAGCTTTTCCCCTCACTTGTCCCTCACGTTTGGCGATGCCATCGGGGACCATTGTGTCCCTGGTAGGTCTAACCTTAGTGGTAAGGCATTCGTGACCCCAACCCAATACCATCTACCCTTCCTCTGTTGCCGGGCCATTGTCTTCGTTTTAAACTCTTGAAGTCCTAAACTTCTGCAATTTTAATTTTTTGTTTTAACTTCGGATGGCAGTTAGTGACCACCAGGTCCTTACCATTACGGTTGCGTTTGCAACGAACTTATTATTATGATTTTACATTTGTTTTCTTGTTTCACTAATTTTATAAGTATTTATTTTTGTTTACGTCCTCAAGTGAAAACGCAACGGTTTGAATGTCAGTTAGTACTACGCAATGCAAAGAGAGATTGTCTACTTAACATCCTTTTCAACTATTAAGATTATCTATGGTGAAGAAGTAAATATATATTTTTTTAATTCAAATAAATTGTACTGCAATAAATTATGCTGCAATTGTGCGGCTGGTGGACGTCTTGTGCACAGCTGGGCTGTGATTGCTATCCAGCTTTGTTTGTTGTCTACTTATTATTTCTTATCTACGAACGGTATTGCTGTCGAATTAATATTTTGTTGTACTAAATCTATCGTATGGTTTGTTCTTTACTCACCTCCTCGGGGGCTTACATTAATACTCCTCAATAAATCAAATCAAATCAAATCAAATCAGGGTTTGTGAATGACAGATATTTTTTTTTTGTATTGTTAAAGGTACATACCTCCCAGCGCAATTTTTCTCAAAGACAGTATCGAAAACACAATACAACAAGAATTTCACAAAGAAATACATAAACTGATTATGCCAAAACGATTATCAAGCTGGATGTATCAAGCTCCAAGTTTGAGCAGAAGAGCAATGTTGTTGCTTGCCGCCCCCTGCGCCTGGCTCCCCCCCCCCCCCATTAAATACCCCCCTGCAGTTGAAGAACGGAGGACACAATCACTACGCGTAGAAGCCATCATAACGAATACTCAGATTACGCTCTTATTATTAAAAGCGACGCAGGTTCTAGTATAGTACAAATCAACTATAGGTCTAAACATTCAGGCATGCAATACGACCATGGTCGATTTTTTTGGGAGGGGGAGGAGGGGGAGCAACAACTACCATCCCACCATCACACCCAAGAAAAACATCTCATTCTGAAAAATGGACCTCAGTCGAAAATACTTAAATTTATAAAACAAAATGTAAATGAAATAAAAAATAAATTAATAATATTTTGGATAAGCTTGGGAGGGGGGGGGGGGTTGTCCGTAACTCCGTTGATCCCGTCTATAATCCGTACGCGATTTGTAAACTGGGCGTGGCTTAAAAAAATATCGAGTGTCCACTCCAGTACAACACCACGACTAGCATCATGGGTAAAAAAAACCTCCGTGAAGTGGTTTAGAACTAATGAAAAAATCTTCACTAAGCAGGACGCAAAGAAAAAAATTCTTAAAATAAGTGAAACAAGAAAACCCATGTAAATAGTAGTAACACAAATTACAAGTGATGTGTGATTCTTGGTGTCACATTTATTCAGTCACGTTTCTGAGGAAATGTTTGTGCTGATTGAGTGAGCGAAGCGAACGAAATCACAGTTTGTCATCAGAAACAGCACTTTTTCCTAAATACAGTTAGTAGGTAGTAGGCTAAATATTTGTTCATTAGTTAAAATGAATCTGGTGAATCTTATTAAATGTGGCGAATGAGTAAAAACAAAGAGAAAAGAAAGAGTAGACGCAGTTAACGTTTGTTTATGAACTGAAACCGTATGAAAAACGCGTACTATACTGTTCATTTGCTTGATCATTTGACTATTTGTTTTGGGTGTGGAACTGTCCGTCTGCGCATAAGAGTTGCAACAAGAAATATCCTCGAGCGAAGCGAGACGACGCCGAATGAGCGAGCGTCAGTGGGCGACTCGGCTAGTCTTAACCCTTAAAAACTTACGGTCGGTTTGTTTATATGTACGTCTTCTCCTCCGTAAGTAGGAAGGTTAGAAATGTGAGAAAGGTTTCGAAAGACAGGAAACTACTCCAGATATCGTTTTGGCGTATTTTCGTAGTTCTCGGTAAAAGTTTTCCCCTCGAAAAAACCCCTTTGAACCCTTGTTGAAACGAATTTTTCGAAGTTGATTGTTAGTTTCGGAATATCACACATTGACATGGTATCCCTGTCCTGCTGTTTATCTGATGTTATAGTTCTGTAGTTTTAAGTAGGTTTAAGTAGTTCTATACGAGAGCGCATGGCTTTGGGCCAAGGCATTCTATATAAATAAATAAATAAATCACACATTCCGGCTGAGAGGATGGTCCTTGTACCACGTAAGCGGCGCGTGGTCCAGTATAGTGTTGTCAGTGGGATTATGGCTGGCAATCCGAATAGCTGTCATTCAAGAATGAGGTACGTGTAGCTCACTCATGGGACGACTGTTGAGAGTTGATTTTGGGGTACCGCAAATTCAAACTGCCAATTTGGCCGTAAATTTAAATGAAATTACGTAAAGGTACGTAAAGATTAAATGCTAAGTGCAAATTAGGCCTACTTAAACTAACTATATTGATAACAGAAAAGGGTGTCAGAAATATTTCTACGTTTGTATTTGTAAAAGATCGACATTCGATCAGTATGCCATTAGCTGGTGCTCTACTCAGCAGTCTTAGCGTAATTGTGGTAAACACGCCTATCGGGGTGATTTCGTGCTGCGTGTAGGTTGAATTGCATTAAAACCTCACGAAAAGGTTATTATTATTATTTATTTCAAGGACGGTAGCCTTCCACAGGCCATCTGCCCGAAAAGGTTGGTGAACTCCGTCAACAAACCTTTGTGTTATTCTTTGTCCAATGACGCATTATTATCTTTTGATGTTTTGCAACTATTTCACCATTGGGGATGGGGCGACATAAATTATTGCACAAAAACGCTAAAGCACACAAAGCAGGACTAAAGTACACATTCCTAAAATAAGTGAAACAAGAAAACCTCTGTATGGGTGATATAGGAATTTATAGGGGTTTGGTCGTACTAACACGAATACGTAACTTGCGATTCCTGGTGTTCAGTTCTGATGTTGCTTCTACAACTTACGCAGCACAATTTATTTGAATAAAAAAATCTGTTCACAAAAGGGATCAGGTTACAAAATTAGTAGCAAGAACTTACTAACATAAACAAAGAAAAATGAAAGAGTAGGCACAAGTTATAGTTTGTTTATGAACTGAAACATTACGAAAAACGCGCACTACAATGTTCATGATCGTTTTTTTGGTGTGAAATTCTCCGTCACTGCAGCACAAATGTTGAAACATGAAATGACCTCGGGCGAAGCGAGACGACGCCGAATGAGCGAGCGTTAGCGAGCGACTCCGCTAGTCTACTTGAAAGACAACAAAAAGTTCAAAATAAATGAATTAAGATTTTGTTCGGGGATAAATATTAAAAAAATAAACACGGAAATATTCTTTATAGAAAATAGAATTATGAAAATAAGGCAAATAAAAAATTTAGTTATTTTAACAAAGTATTACTTTGACAATTTAAGGTAAAAATATGTAAATCGGGTGAAACAAGATCTGTAAAAAATAGTTATAAACTACCTGTGTAGAAAAATAATTGTTGTAAGAGAAGACGAGTGTGTTTTATACCAAATATATTCAATGAAATTTCAAAAGATTTATTAAATTGCGTGAATAAAGAGCTGTTTAAGTCTTTAAGAAGAGTGTAATGACGCTCATTTTTCTTAATGAAATATTAAAAATATAAATTTAAGAGTATAAAACTAAAAACGGTTAAAATATAGACTTATAATGCCATGAAAAGACATTGTATAAATTATTTATTTGTTGTGTAAATTGTTAATAGAAATATTGAATTATGATAATGTGAAAAAAAATTGTATTTATGTTAATAATTTGCAATCTACGCATGCGTAGTTGATATACGGTGATGTGATTGTACCATTCAAAATTATTGTTTTTAAACTCACACAAACTGTATTATTACAGTTTCGAGGGTTGCATTTTTGTAACTGTTGAAAAATAAAATTATTATTATTTTTTTATTACTATTATTATCATTTAAAGTAAGTTGATCCTGCATTTCGTCGCAGTACTTTGAAACTAAAATGTAATATTCTAAAGAAAGAAATCCGCGGAGCGAGCAACCATCCACAGTTCTGACTACGAAGTGTTGGTCTTTCATTCTTTGTGTACTCCGGCAGTGAGTTTCCGGGAGCTCTGATTGGGGAGGCTTTACGAAGTTCATCGTTCCCGCACGAAGCTCGCCCCCCCCCTCCCTCGCCATAGTTCAGACTGCGCACCTTCAGAGGTACTAGAGATCCACCCCCCCCC
>JAHWFP010249804.1:91988-110969 GCA_023313725.1 Lithobius niger
CGGTCATTATTTATCGCCGGGGGGGGGGCATCATTAAGTTTTTGGGTCCTCTCGAGGGGGGAATCAAGAGGGGAGGGGAACCAACTGGACTACACTGACCAACTGGAAGAAATTTTTGGACCTCAAAAATGGCACTTTCAGCAGTCAGAATTTCTAGAAACGCTTCAGCTTCAGACCCCCCGTGATGTAAGTTTTACACGATTTTGAGGCTGTTATTGCCATTTCTGCATGTATAGTTTTTATAAATAACTTTGTATACGAGCCTTGCCACCTGGCTTCTTAGGTCTTTCAGGTCCTATGTCACGGATGGGGACATACAAGTACACAGTGCGTTCATCATACTGTATAAATATTGACAAAAGATGGGTGTAAGGGACATGTTACAGAACATTTTAATCCAACATATCTTTTCGTTAAAAATGAGACACGTTTCCATACATCTAATGGTACGGTAACTGTCGGTGTGGAGAGTATACTTACTTATTTTGGCTACAGCACTAATCTTCGCTACAGGAATCATCTGCAGACAGTCTCAATGAATATTCGAAAAGCGCAGTTTTGTTTGGGGTGGAGGGGTCACATTATTTTTGGACCTTGAGTGGGGTCAGTCAAGATTTTTTCAGGGTCTCGAAGGAAGGGTCATCAAAAAATTGGTGGTCACATCTTCATTTCCTTACCCCCCCCCCTTACCGGAATAGAAATAAATCATATGAAATTAATATGGGCCAAAAATGTGTGTGTGTGTGTGGGTGGGGTTGGGGGTTGACAACCTAACACTACTCCAAGTCGAAAATATGAGAGTACCATTTTTGAACCGGGAGGGGGGGGGGGGCATTTGATATTAGGGGGGTAACTCCGGGTAACCCTGGACCACGGGTCGGGGGGGGGGATAGGCACCACTGTTGTAATCCTTTTAGGCTTAGGTAATAAACCTAATCTAATCTAATCTCATGTCTCCGTGATTTGACTATAGGGTCTAAGCAAAATATAATGTTGATTATTGTACTATTGACTCTATTGCCCGGGAGTTGCAGGAACGGATCCTGGTCTCAACCATCCACACCGGCATTTTCAGGGCGAAAAGAGCACTGTGATGGCGATTGTGGCATGTCAAGTATCCTGGGTTTTCGCCTTGGATTTCTCCAGCTAAATTATCCCTCTCGCCGTCGGGGGCAGATAACCTAGTTTGTATTCGTGCTCCTTAACACCAAAAAACAGTGCCCTGTTCAGCCTTAAAATTGTCAGAGAGATAGCTGCATTAATTTGAGGAAAAACTTCACAAGCAGACGAGCATTTTGCCCCTTGAAAAAATGTTAGTAAAAAACGTGACTTTTTAGGGTCGACCCTGATGCGTAAGAAAAACGAGTTTGCTACACAGCTACACGCAAATGTAACAAGTGCAACCGTACTATTAATCGCAAATCATGATTACACATAGTTTATAGACCAGAATTTCGTTTGTAGGGTATCTAATTATTTTACCTTAAAGGCGTTGATTCTCGTTCTGATCCATACGGACCTCAAGAAAAGATATCGTAGCTAGCGGCGTAACGTACGGGTATGCTACGTACTACGCAATACGTACGGGCCCAAACCTCTAGCGAGCTCACCTTGTCTGCTAGCAGCCATAACAAATAAACCTATAAAAACATTCCAGCTTAATGACGAGTGTGTAACTCTGCGATACGGTGAATAAATAAACAAAAATTAAACATTACGAGCGTGAAAATATTTTTTTGGGGGGAGGGGGGGGCAGCCGTTATTCCCTAATAAATGTGCACTTCAGACTGTGTTATTCTTGTTAAATATTACGTACCATTATATTGTTTTGAAAAGTATAATGTAAGAAAGCCTCCACTGCATACATACAGGTTTCCCACCAACCTGAAAAACCTAGAAAACTCAGGGAATTTAAACTACGTTTGAAACTCAGGGTGAACTCGGGGTATTCTCTGATTTTTTTTTTACAAAAAGCCTGGAAAACTCAGGGAAAAATTAAGAATTTAAATAATGTATTTCCCATCTAAAAGCTTCACCCTTTTTAACACAAAAAAAAAAAAAAAAAACACAAAACTGGTAAAATGTGTGAAACAAAAATTCCTTCCTAAAATTACGGTAAACAAACAGCCTGGAAAACGACTCCGGAAAACCTGGAAAACGCAGGGAAATTTATTTCGGTATTTTGGTGGGAACCCTGTACGCGATTATGCTTCATGGTGGATTTTGTAAGCCCATAACTGAAATTTCTAAAAAAAAAAAAAAGTTCGTCGATATATTTTGTTCAATTTCCATGCAACAGATTTCATGAATGTCGATGGTTCAACCGTTTTCCTGTAGTCGGTTAGTATTTATTGTTTCTGATTAGGGATAGTCGTGATATCGGTATCGGTATAATCTGTATTTATCGTTTTTTTTGCCATATCGGTAGCGGACCTCTATAAGGCTACCGATACAAATATTCGTTACGCTAAGAAACAAACCGTCTTCCCTGCAGAACACTACAGCTACCGCAGCAAAAGCAACAACCAAGTGAGAAAAGCAAAAGCTATTTGCTCAGTTGTAATGAAAATGTACCACATGATAGTTCCGACGCTCTTTAAGTTTTACAACGACCAAATTAAAATCTAACTGAGAAGATGAATGTACTGAAGTCATACGTAGGAACAAGAGTAAAAATGCTGTTATTGCTGCACAGAACGTTTAGATAATATTAGGAGACTGGAACCCATGCAAAATCAGAAACTGAAGTTGCATTTGTATGGAAATTAAATTTTTTTGTGGTGTATTATTTTTTATTATTATCAGTATCGGCATCGGTAAGATCGGATCGGTCGGTTTACCCTTCATCGGTATCGGTCGGTAAAAAGTCATATCGGCCGATCCCTATTTCTGATTAAAAAAAAAATATGGAAGGAGAGCCCAATCATTTAGTTTGACGTATGGGGCCTACACATCAAGTTCGTCACGCCTCTGGTCGTAGGCACTCACACGGTTGGCACTGTTTTTTTCGGCGTAAGACAGTGCTTCTGTCATCGGAGGTCGTTGGGAACGGAACCAACACTCTGTCTACCCGACACCTTTCTCTCATTATTTCCCACACACCTTCACATATTATTACCGACCACGTGCTGCATACAGAGGCTGTGCAACAAGTAACACAGATGAAAAGCTTGTTTCGTGTTTCCGTTTACCCTATGTTAATGAAATTATGACCGGGGAGGCAAACTGGAAATTTGCCAGGTAAAATTGGTAGGTGCCGGACAAAACTACGGAAGGAGTTTTGTGGTTTTTTTTCGTTTTTTTTTTTCGGTCTTTCAGGGCCAAACTCTTCTATAACGTGCACCACTTGGCGTGCGTAGCCTATTCATAATTCGAAACCGTACAATACAAAAAGTAGCAGGTTAGGAATAATAAGTAATAAAGGTAAAAAGGAAAAGGTAACAAGGTAAAAAGAATTTTGAATATTAAAAGTAGGAAATGTACGAATTTTTTTTTTTTGCTGGTCAATCTAGACACACGCTAGTGAGCCGCTACCAAACAGATCGGATTACATATCAGTTGTTATTGTTACTGTTATTGTTGAATTTGACGTGTACATGAAGATTTATAGACATAAAATTCTTCCAAAAAAAAAAAACCGACAGAGATGAAGATAAGACGGTGTGACTTTCGGTACGTTCACAGTCCCGTAAAAGTTGTGATATCCACCCAAAACCAAAACTGGCATAAGAGACGCCGCCAAGTTCCCGAAAACGCTCTGCGTTTGAAAGTAGTGATTATACACAAAACCAACTACGAGAAAAAGCCAAGAGTGCTACATAAAATATCAAACTACGAGAAAAAAGTAGTGATATCATTAAACCAGGGAAAGGCCGCCAAGGTTAATCCTATTAGCCAAGTTAATCGCACCAAATAATATTATGACGTTAAATGAAAACTTGAAGATTGCCACCACGAGTAGCAATTTTCTAGTTTTTATTTAACTTTCGAACTATTAGTCGGTGCGATTAACCTGGCTAATACGATTAACCTTGGCGGCCTCTCCCTGGTTGAATGATATCAATACTTTCACAGGCCGGCCGCTTTCGGAAACTTGGCGGCTTCTCTTATACCAGTTTTGGGGCGGATATCTTTCGAAAGAAAGTAACTAAAACACCAATTTACCAGGGGTACCCGGTTGAAGTTGGTTTTTATTGCCTAACCGAAAGTACATTTATCTGTCTTTTATAGCATATCCTTCCTTAGATACAATTTGTCCGTAGAGAAACTTGTTGGCTTCCCTGCCAGCCGCGTAGTTTATCCTTCTGAGCATGCGCCGGGCGCAGGCCTTCAATAAAAGCATCAGCCTTGGACATGGCTTCATCTTTCTTTCTCCAGTCGACACCATGGTGACACAGAGAGGAGGCTGGACGGGTAAAGGTAATGTATATTTCGGTTAGGCAATAAAAATCAATTTCAACTAGGTACCCCTGGAAAATTGATGTTTTTATATGCCGACGAAACTGTATATTTTCGTATATATATCAGACCTATGGTGATAGGACCATGGTCATGGATACCCATGCTACGAGCTGGCTGCCCCAGAATCAATCGATCCAGTGAACCTTACGCGTTGTGGGGACCAGGAGAGGACAAGTGTTGCCATTGAAAAATGGTTCACCGTAGTCTTGTGTCTTGGTCTTCAAACCATGCCGTGGGTATGTTCTCGGGACCATGTGTCGATCACATGATAGGAGCCAGTTTGCATCGTTCGTTTGTTCGCTTTGATCGGTATTAGTATTCAGGCTTGTGGAGAATTTGTAGGTGCGCTGGAAATGGCTGCTTATAGGTTCAAGGGCTAAGGTTGAAATAGCTATAATTGAAACTGATAGTTCAGATCACCTTATGGATGTGGGTAAAGGTCCTGGATCAATGTTGGCGGTCGTCGTTCTTGCGTGCAGTGGTTGTCTTGCTTGTGGCTGTTTTCGCGATAGGAGAGGATAGTCGTTTACGAAAAGGGTGGCAGGAGGATGTGGCCCCGGTGGGTGACGTGGAACACGTGGAGTTCATTGGCAGAGAGGCCCAGGCGTGATCGTAGGCTACCAACCAATTCTTTTAATTCGGACAGTGTCTGCCTTGTTTGGAGGAGAGAGTGACTGCATGGTGAAGTGACCTGTTGGGCTGGATGGTCCGAATGGTGTGTGCGGGCCCACAGCGGGAACAGGAAGTTGCCTTTATGCAAGTGGAAAGGTACGACGGCATGGCTGAGTTGCGACCTGGGCTGGATGGGACAAAGGGTTTTGTGGGTGCTGGTGGCGGGTCCTAATGCGAAAGACCCAAAGTGATAGACAGTCATAAAATATGACGATTACAATGGACAGGAAAGTGTGAATTATTGAATCACTAAGACTGGTAGGGGCACAGAAGAAGACCAGTACGTGATGGTCCCGAGGGGCCTGAATTTGATGCAAAGTGGCCCCGTCAGGGGCCATAGTAGGTGGGAGTCATTGCCTGTCAATAAAAATGACCGAAACAAACGTGGAACCGACCTAGTGAAGGAACGAAGAGCTGTCGTGATCTAGGTACGCCTGTCCCGTCCTGTGTATGACCCATTCAAGCTCTAGCCTCTGAGAATAAGAAGACAGCGTGACTTGCGCCACTATGGACTGGTATGAGGGGCCGACCGATTTCTCGTTGTGAACGGTGGAGTACTAGAAAGGGTTGTGGACTGGGCCAAGATGGCTCCAATGGGTCTGGTCCCATCTCAAGGCACAGAAGGCAAGCGAAGCAGTGGACGAAGCCGGAAATCTTATGTTTTTTTGTTGTTTTTTTTTTGTAAAAATGGCTGCTCAAGAGTGAGCGTGGCATTTATGGACCTATTTGACGTCTTTAGTAAACCATCTTGCGGCGCCATGCAGACTGGTAATGGCTGTAGTGTACAAGTCGGAGCTCTGAGCCATGAGTCATGGGAGAGAGGTCGTGTCTGTGACCATACTGTTACTGCAATGCTCCCTAACGTGCCAGAAGGCTCAAATATAGGCCTAATCAAACAAATACAGGCCTATAATCACAAAAATGTAGCCCTAATTACACGTGGCACCATCCAGAAGAGTTACAAACTACAGCTGTACTCACGCGAGTAGGAAAACTCAACTATAGGAAAACTCCAATATAGACCTAATCAGACATATACAGGCCTAATCACAAAAATATCGGTTATTTATTATACGTGTATGTGACAGTATTCAGTAGAATACACACTACTGCATGCTTTACTTCCTAACGATTTGAAAGATTCAGCCATCCATACTACTACGTCCTGCTACTAGTGCACTACCAACGTGTAGGAAGATTCTAGTACTAATAATAGACAAATCAGGCTTAATTCCACAACTGTAGGCTTACGTATAGTTCCACTCAGTAGAGTGCATACATACTATTGCTGTCCGCCCTAACGTTATGGAAGACTCAACTCTAGGAAGACTGAAATATGTAGGCTTAAACAGCTAAATATAGGCCTAATCACAAAAATACAGGCCTCATTACATGTGGCGCCATCCAGTAGAACCAGAATATAGTTTAGGTATTAAAGGCACATTACGCCTGCCTTATAACAGCCACGCGCAGATCGCCTCCAGCTACTATCTCAGTTGGCTTTAGGAAGAGTATACGAAACAGCATCAAGTTAAAGATTTTGTGGTCACAAACCGGAATGATTTTCGTATTTTAACATCACGATTTATAATTTTGTAGGCTAGTATCTTATAATTTTTCTTCGGCGATCTATTGGCATAATTAATTTTAACTTTTACCGCGTTAGTCTTTTAGACTTTTGGTCTCATAGTCATTATTAGCAAACGATTAAAGTTAGTACATGCACACACACAGATGAAACTTCAAGTTTATTGCAGGCGCGCAAAGGATCATACGCGTGTAGCATACAGTAAATATAGTTCCCCCAATATTCAACAGAAAATCTCGTAGACGCCATATTTCAAAACGGATTTTTAGCGTGGGAAAGACTAACGGTAAGTAAATAGACCTTTGGCGCCGTACTTGATGTGGAGGATTGAGAGAAATGGCGCTAGGAGGAATGTCCCTTTAACTCTATCGACTAGCCAACTCTTGATTACAGTAAAACTTTACTCCATTCGTGTTTAGAGTCATGCTGTCTGCTGACCGGCACCAACTCGTATGTTCTCGTTTTTTTTTTTGGGGTCTGGCATACAGAGGCAGTCTGTTAGCATTAAAAGCAAAAGATGATCTCATCGGAGAATTCAATACCGCGAGATACGACGAGAACAGAGTCACGCACGCCACGCAGCTGAATCAACGTGAAACCGCAGCCGATTATAGTGTGTGAAGATACACTGGACTCTTGAACTGTTACTGAATACAAATAAAAGTGATGTTGTGTTGTGAAATACGAATTAAATTAAAGTCGTTCAAGTCTGTAAAGTTGATGATTAGTTTCGTAAGAGGCGATGATCAAAATTTAAAGAGGCTGTTTTTCTTCTAACCAATCCAAATTGAAAATAAGGGAAATTTCGGAAATTTTCCCCTGACAATCTTAATTATTTTCCTTATTTACTCTCTTTGTCGCATAAAAAAACGATTGATCTAATCGTTGTTTTCGTTTTTTTTTTAAATTGTTTAATTAGCGGGCGACAATGTTTGTAACAATCAATAATGCTGGCTGTTAGAGCCGAAATTGGTTTGATTTAATTTATTGAGCTTAGATGGCCTACATGCCAAACGCTCACTGATAACATACTTACTCTTAACAGTTTACAATGTCCCTTACCTTCAACATTCTACACAATTCCGTATACATTGCCAACACCACTACGTAACCATCTCCATACTATTGACACCGCTGAACCCATGATTGCACAGGTATGCACCAGACCCACACAGTACACCATGTGTCGGTGCAGGGAGAGCGGGAACAGGGAGAACAGGGGCACCAAGTTGAATAGTTTCAAGGATATGCTCTGGGGTGAGCGGGTTCCTTCTTAGCACAGTAGCAAAGAAAAAGGGCGAGCAACAGACAATGTGAACGGATGTGCCCTGTAACAATCAATAGCAAACGAAATATTGCTTCAATAATGCTGGCTATTGGAGCTGACTTAAGCAGTTTCTACGTTGGTTGAGTAACAATCACTACATGCACGATCGTTGTTGCAGACTTATAGGAGTAGCGCCTTCCGTTGAAAAATCTATTTACTTCCCTAAGAAGACCAAATACCAGGAGTTGTAAGGGAGGGGGAGCAGGGCTGGGGTCATTCAGATCACACAATGGGGGGAATGCGAAGGAGGGAGGAGGGAGCAGGGGGGACGGGGCGAGAGGGGACAGGGGGTACCGAAGTGGGGCCGCAGAGGGAACAAATCTAATCACATGATGGGTGGCCCAGCTAGTTTTCAGTTAATTAAATTATTAATCCATTTCATTGACCACAGCCAAACCTGAGAACTACTAAATAGGCCAAAAACGACTTTTTTTGTTGGGCGCTAATTTTGGGAAAATATGTTGGGAAAATGTTGGGAAAATGTTGGGAAAAATGTTGGGAAAAAATGGAAACAACACTGACAATTTTACGAATTGCGGGGAAGAAAGACCACTAATAGCACTGACTGGTTCCTCGGAAGCTAAAGCCTTTTTTGCTATTTGCCAAGTTTGCCGATAATGGAAAGTACTAGCAAAAGGTTTTTGTTGAAAGTCAGTTTCTAAGTTTGTGAAAAGAAAAAAAGTAGAAAAGAAAAAATAAATATTTGCCTTCAAGTGTGGACAAAGCGTGGATAGGACATAGAAATACGTATGCATTTCTAACTCCTTAATTTTACAAACGAAACTGGCTGGAGAATGGATTTAGTAATTCAGACCTCAGTGACAATAAAAAGAAAGCGAAAAAAGCCAACAAATTAATTGAACAAACGAGTGAGAAAAAAAATGCAGTAGAGCTCCTATCCCCTTGGAAGTTTAAGCTGTGAAGGTACACAAATACGAAACTGATTAGAATTCCCTCCAACTAAACGAACTACAATTTGACCTCCAATCCCAGGGAACAAGAATTGTGACATACCAACCTCCACAGAACTAGTCATTATTTCTGCTCACTTGTCATTCTTAACTGTTCAGATTGTCGGCTCCTTTGTATTGCTTTGTTTATTATTGATGTTTACACCTATTTCGTTACTTTATTTTTAAACTATTGAATTGTCGAGTATCTGCTGATTTTGTGTTACGCATTTTAACTTGGCGGTGGAATACTAGCGTGTGTCTTGATTAATGTTCATGAATAATTTATGAAATCAGCGAAAACAACAAAAAGTTACACGAATTATTCGAATACTGGAAATGCACAACATTTTTTAATGCATTTTGCCTTTAAATTCTATATATACGTTCAGTTATAAAAGACAATTTTGTTTGATTTTTTTTTATGGTTGGCAGCGAGACTTTCGTTTTATTTACAAAAGATAAAACTATAAACAGTAGGCTATCATCGGGGTTAGCTGACGTTTTGCTTTCCGTATCAGCAGCTTGAATCACAGGGTTCAGTAAACGTGATAAGAATAACGTCCGGCTGTGGAAAGCAGAAAACAGACATCTATTCTTTAGAGGAGTTGTTAATGTTTTAATATATGCGCTGTAATTCGTTTTTAAAACGTCTGGTTGTGCTATTATTCTGGCATCTGTACAATAAAGCTAAAATAATAATAATATTGTGTCTGAATATTTAACATGGGCGTACCTAAACCTCAGTAAAAGAATAAATAGTTAAATACCACAAAATAATAATGCCCATCAAATTGTATCTTCGTTCAGCACACATCCCCTCACTCTCATGTCCCTTGTCCCTTGTCCCATTGTGGTTTCTTGTTTATTTATTTTTTGTCGCAGCTTCGTGTCGGGTACCATGGTATTTTTTTTTTAAACATTATTCATTATCGCAATTTAATTTTCGTCATCGGCGTGAATTCCGTTAACAATGAAAATACAATTTCTATAATGCGAACTGTTTGTTATTAATCGAAAACTTTTTTCAGTATCGATATTCGATGATGCATTTCCATTATCGGTCCGGTAATGAAAAATATCGATAATAAAAACGGATAATGAACAAACAAACAAAAAATGGCACCCATTAGTTACGGCATCAACCCCTGTCCCGATAAAGCAACGCAAAAGCATTTTTTTTATAAAAAAAAAAAACAAATGCTCAATTTTTTGGGGGAGGGAGAAGTAAAAATTTAGACAATGTCTTTAAGCCAAATTTACCCCATTGAAAAAAATTAGCATAAAATATTGATTCGTAAAAAAATTAATATCTGATGTCACAGATTGCGCGCCCCTCCCCCATCCCCTTTAACCAAATTGTCACACTTACCCAGTGCGTAACTAGTGGGGGGCGGGGGGGGGGGGGCAAAGGGGCGCTTCTCCTCCTCTGTGAGATTTTGAAAGCTTATTGCGCGGCATATTGGCCAAGTCACTTTTTCCATAGCTGAAAAATTATTTACCGTCAGATGGCTGCATTTTAAGGCCAAAGACTTAACTTTCATTTTAGCTAATTTATACTTCTACTGTTTCTCCTTTAAATCACTAAAGTAACCAGGTAACAAATGGAGAAATACGAAAAGCAATAAAGATAAACAGTAAGAATTACTAAATCCATATTTTGCTTAAAATTCCCAACAAAGCATCAGTGTTTAAAAAATAAGTATCTAGTATGAAAAACTGAAAGATTTACATTACGCATTTTTTTTGTATAATGCAGTCAGCAAAGCTGGTTTTATAAAAAATGTTTCCAACGGCACTTTACAAGGCCGGAAAAAGCCGTAAAATAGCAAAAATGCATCAGCTTCTGAGGCTCTTATTCGGTTCTCCCTCTACATCATTCGGCTAAATGCTTAGTGTTGCCCCCTCAGTACAAAACCCTAGTTACGCCACTGCACTTACCGCATATTCCTTCCCCGTCCCCCCCCCCCTTCATTTGTGAACGCCCCGAAAGCAGTTACGTGTCTGTTTTACTTTGTTAAATACGGTCTATTGCAAAAAAAGTCGTTGGAGTTATTAGAGGGGTGGGTAGCCATTGTAACTCGAAAACATGATGTGGGCGGACGTACCCCTTCCCCCCCCCCCTCCCGAATAGACGCCCATAATCGTGATAGTGTTGACCCGCGGGTTCGACAAAGACAAAAAAAGTGTAGGAGATTTGTAAGTCTGTAAATCTACCAACGGTTTTACGGTGATTTACGGATTTGCTGGGATTTAAATATTTACAATAGATTTAAGTAAGATTTACTAACCATTTTCATGAAGTTTTGCAAGATTTGCACGGATTTGCAGACGGTTTAAAGATTTACATAAAGTTTTGCAAATTTATACACAGAAAGATTTACACAAAGATTTGCTAGATTTGCTAGATTTGCTAGAATTGCTAGATTTGCTAAATTTGTTAGATTTAAGTAAGATTTAACGGATCTACACGAAATTTTGCAAGATTTACAAGGATTTGCAGAATATTTAAAGACCTACATAAAGTTTTGCAGATTTGAAGATTTACGGTACGTGTAGATTTGCTGAGATTTAAAGATTTACAAAACGACCCAAATGATTTACGTCAGATTTACAAGATTCGTACAAGATTTGAATGATTTACACGAGATTTACAAGATTTGCAACGGATTTATAAATCTAAATCTTGGGTGTACGAGAATTTCTAGCTTTGTCGAACCCCTCTTGTTGACCTCTCTCCGAGGGTGAAACGAATTCTCGCTGACTCATTAACAGCCTCTGTGAAAAACAAAGCCAGCCAGGAACGATCCAATTTGGCCAAATTCGACACAGCTTTTCGTAGGCAACGGACCCCGAGTCTCAAGTGGTCGTTTGGGGGCCCCGTTTGGGTGGAAGGTGGAGGAAACCCGATTCCCCCGAATTCCACCTATCGTCTCAAACTGGGCCATCCGACACCCCTCCTCCTGTTCGCCCTTCTGGAATAACAGTTGGTTCGCATTGTGAAGTGAAGTAACCATAGTCCCCTTTGGGCGATAAAATGAGTCAAGTCTGTTAGTGAGTGGGTTTTATTTGTGCCCGTCTGACGATGGGCGAATTTATTTTAAGCCACTAAAAATTAATTAAGTGGTTCTTAGGAGCGCACGCATGGTTTTTTTTCTTAGCACGTGATACGTTTTTTTTTTTATCACAATTGTCTAAAAAAAATAAATATTTCGATCACGCATTACCACTTTCACCAAACATTTCCTGGAGCCGATGACCACTTCAGTTCTCGGCTCTATTCGGATGATCGCCTCGAAACGATTCTAAGGGTCCGTTCAGAAGGGTGTCATAAATAAAAATTAAATCTAAACAACGACTTTTGTCAAATATGCTACTGTTCCACGCTCATCCTGGCATTAAAAAATAGATAGGTATTGCACTCCACGACAAAACGTGAGCTACTGATTGCGTTTTGTTTGGTAAAAAAAAAAAAAAAGAGCCATCGCCCGCATCTGAAAAATCACGAATAAAACGTAAAAAAAAAAAAAACCGCCCACTCGCCTCAATTTTTTGTCAGCATCACTCCTGAGAACCACTTGTTTAATTTTTAGCGGCCTTACTAGGAAACAGGCTTTGGGCCTATTATGGGCGGAGAGTGCGTAGAAATTAATTTTAAATTGGTTTATTTACTCTCATTTCAGTGACTTTGCAATACTTGCTGGTGTTCCTTAAAAATTTGGGCGCAATATTCACTCGACTACGTTTGAGCTTTGTTGTCTTTTGGCGTGATGCTCTTTGGCGGTCTTCTTCATATTTTAGCTTTTTTTTTTTTTAATTTTAGGTAGGGCTAAGCTACGTGTTATTAAATTTAATATAAAGAGGAAATCACAAGGTAAAGGGTAAACGAAGCAAGCAGTCTGCATTAAAGACTGGCCTTGTGAGGATATACGTAAATCTGAGAAAGAAAGAAAAGACAACTGCCCTGAATGGGAATCGAACCCAGCACTTCCCGTTTACTACTTGCATTATTTCTAGTGAGGAGGCCAAGAAGCAACGTTGCTTTCCCTTCCTTGTATATTTGTTTGTGACCTCTAGGTCAACACTGAGAAAGATTGAACAGCCAGTATTTAATGCCTTACTTCGTTTAATTTTAAGATGCTTTCGATTTCTCCAACATTTAGTTTCTGTTTCGTGATTTGCAGCCTCTTTCCGCCATCGCCCTACTCCCTCCTCTCAGTCCTCCACTCGTCCGTACCTGAAATTAGGAGCTGCCCCCGCCATCGAGAAACTGTGTCCCCTCGACCAGCCGCGCCTCCTAAAATTTCATCCCAGCTCCAACATGGACGGGCGACAAGACAAACAGCCAAAATTTGAGCCAATTTTGTACACATGCCGAGGCCACTATGTCTTTATTTGGCCGTTGCGAAAAATTGGACCCAACTGGACGAAGGATAAGCCAGAAAAAAGCAAAAAGAAAAAAAAGAAACAGAGGCATGTCTCTCCAGCACTCTCTCCCTGTCGCTTTGCGCACGATCCCAAAGCCAAGCTGGAGATTGAAGCCAGATGGTAATGACATCAGAGCAACGTTAATAGCGATCCCAAGAGGAGGAGAGATTAAAAAGATGGTATCCAATAACAAACCTGAACACAGAAAGTGGCGGGAAGAGCGCCACAAACGCGATCTCAGAAGGATCCGTTACTGTTTGGGGACAGTACAGGGTCAAGTTAAATTAAAAGCAGTTAACCCTTTCGGCTAGCAGCATTATTTCCCCCTAGTGGTACGTAGTCACGCAGCTCAGTGATGAATTTAGTACAGCAACAGAATTCAAACTTGAAATCAGTTAAATCAGTTGAAATGCTTGAATGAGGTTGATACTTGATGCCTGGTAGATAGCAGCTTGCATTGGTGCGGGGGTATGGGATGTAAGGCGGGTTGCATATAAGGTGAATTGTGGTTATGGGCTGACAAAACCCAACCAAGATAAACGGACGAACGTCCTAGATCCATTCCAATTAGTTCCGTCTGAGTTTATAGAGGGCGCCACGAGTTTTATGTGGGAATTTCTACCCAGTTTTCAGCGTAAAATTAAACTGAACTAAATGACACTAGCTTGTATTTAATTATTATTTAGTTTAGCTTAGTTTTAATTTAGTTTACTTTAGATTTGGGCTGAAAAATGAGCAAAAATTACCCGATGAAACACGTGGCGCCCTCTGAAAACTCTGATGAAACTAATTGGAATGGATCTAGGACGTTTCAATAGTGACTTTTTAGAGTTACAAATTCTCCTCCCTAACCCTATAAATTCTTGCTGTTACCAATATAGTTGGTAAGGTACGCGGACACATAGGCACCGGACAATTAGGCACTGGACACTTAGGCACCCCAATTTAGGCACTGGACAAATATGCAATCGGACAAATAGGTACCCGGACAAATAGGCACCCGGACATATAGGCACCAGGACAGGCACCAAAATAAAAAAAAAATTTAAATTGTGATGGATTGCCCTCAAATTGGGGGGGTGGGATGATGGCGGAGAAAAGATTGCTATAAAATGTTCATAGCATTCAAACCTGCTAAAGATTGTTAGTCTTTATAACACTAGCATCTCTGATGTTATATGTTAGCCGAAGCGAGCAAGGTAGCGCGACTGAGGCAGCATAATTTGGAGCATTAATTTACCACACAAAAATGTCGGGAAAAAATGCAAAAATCCCCCAACGGTCAACACGACTAAGTGTCCCAGATTTGAAAGAAACGATACAGAATTTGAGGGCAATCTATCACAATTAAAAAATAAAATTAAAAAAAACTTGGTGCCTATTTGTCCGGTGTGTATATGTCCGAGTGCCTATTATGTCCAGTGCCTAAATCCGGGTGCCTATGTGTCTTATATCCCACAGCTAATGCTTATTCAATATCAATTAGCTCTCACCCACAAAGATCTCTAGACAGACTGTTTCGTCCTTGTTTGGGCTCGTCAGTAGAGAATACTTTGTGGATGAGACCTAGGCTACGCTTGCTAGGGCAAATGAAAATGGCGAATCGAATGCGGTTTCTAATTGATATTAGAGAGCTAATTGATATTAAATGATCAACTGGTAGAAATTGTCCTAGGCCTGGGTGTCAAACATTCAGTAGAGTAGAGCCCCAAACAATCAGACGTTTCTGCTTTTTCGCTTGCTGAAACCGTATTCGTTTCGCCATTGTCAATGCTGATGCAGAATCATATTTTTCTTCATATAGATTTTTTTTCCCAACTGCGGATTCCATAACAAATTTTTAAGGTCCGTTTTTGGTTATATTCTTAGTTTTTGCTAAATAATTCAAAAACTATTTGAGTTACTGACTTTTTATTAACCCCCAATGGATAGCTCTCGAAAAAAATGGTTCTAATGGTACATTCAAACTTCAAAATCGGTCACAATTTGGGCGAGTTATGAATTTGGACGCGAATGTAAGACAAAAATAAGACGAATATAAGACTAAAAATAAGTGCGCTTGCAAGTCAAACTATTTTTCGAAACTGGCAGATTACTATACTTTGTTCCACATTAAGTTTTCAGAAAACTGACTGTATGGCGCCACGTTTTCTTCCACCCCCGAGTGCTAAAAAATCCGTAAACATCCCATTTGTAAACTCTAACAGTAACTTTGTTGAGTCTACAAGTGTGATGTCCGAATGTTTTTGCACTCTAAGTGCCAGGATACGAGTCGTCATCCAGTCAGTTTTCTGAAAACATAATGTGGAACAAACTATAGACTACAGCCGCTACGCAAGATGATACACATACATGCGTAAAAAAAAATTTGATTTACTTGATTTAAATAGCCTTTTGGGTTTATTTTTATTTACTTCGGCAGTAATTTTTTTTATCCGATTCCCATTTGAGAAAAGTAAACCATCTACAGTCTTGGTTAATAATTTGAGTGTTACAGGACGAGTTATTGACCCAGTGGAATTGGCAGACGCATATTTTGGTTTTGCCACCAAACAACCATCGATCGTTTGTCAACACGGAGGGGGGGGGGGCTACAGATTAAGATCATCAAGGGCTGCCCCTCCACCCCTGCCCCCCTTTAATAAATTTTCCACCTCCGGTTCCGTTAGGAATGGGGCGCCGGTCCCAATTTGAGACATGTGCGGACAGTCAAATCGTGGTTAATACCGAACACAGCATCTAAATCTAATCTAATCTAATCTAATCTAATCTAAATCGGTGAACAATAGCAGGAGCTATGATCAAAATACTTACGGTGGGGATATCTAGTTGAGGACTAAATTAGCCCCGGACTAGCTTAAGAACCCTGGATCTAACTAAACCTCGACCTGGGAGTTAGTATAGACTGGAGAAAAAAGTTGGTGATATCCATGTTGGACTAAGTTGGGGGTTTTGTTAGCTCTTTACTCCTTAGACCGCGACCTTCAGGGTAAATTAGCCCTGTTAATGAGTTGTTAAAACTCAGGAATAACGCTAATACTAGATGGATATCACCGCTTTTTACAGCTCGGGGCTAACTGCTCAGTGCTAAGTTAGTCCTCGACCTTCAGGCTAAAGATTACTTAGACCTCGACTTATTTCGTGATGGATATCACCATTCTTCCGTATTACCGAGTTTAGCCAAAAGGTTAACGTCAACCCTCAACTGGATATCCCCACCGCTAGTGCAATATGCTGGCCTCAGTGCATAAAATAATACCCTGAGCAGTTGCGCGAATTGGTTGATTGCACGTAATAAATTACTGTATGGACTACCAAATGTAACGAAATTGATAAGGGTTCAGCTAGAACATTGCTTGTGCAGGTGTTTGTAGCACACGTCACAAACTGGTGTTCGACCTTGAACCACCTGTCGTGGTTCGAGCAAAAATTTCCACAAACATGCTGGCTGCTATAGAAACATACTATCTACGTCAACTATATTCAAGTTAAACCCGGCTCTGGTTAATGGCCCTCAGATGGTTTCCCGAGTTTTGGAGTGAGTGCAAATATCGAAAAAAAAAAGGGTAGATCAACAGGTAGCAAACAATGTATAATTTTATATGTAAGATTAAGTCAGCCTTCTGACGTTGATATTCTCGAGTGTCCAACTTTAAAACACCTATAGGCGCTAATAACATTGTTTCATACCAAGCCCGGGTAAATGTTTGGTGAGTCTCTTCAGGACCGATTCGATATGTTTGAAGGTTTCCTCAACCTAACAGGCCCTGAATGCAGTCAGTCCTGCTCCGTGTTCGTCGCCGTTGGCTAGGGAGTTTTTTGTTGGGGGTGTAAAAAAACAAATCATAATACGCACAAATCAAATACATACTCAATACATACTCATAGCCATTAAAACTGCCAATGGGGGGTGTGTGGAATGTTTCAAGCCGTGCGGGCCCCTTGAGTGAACAGGCCCGGGTACCGCGGACACAGCTGCCCCCCCCCCCACCACCCCAACCAAGTGGGGGCCTGTATGTGCATCACTAATCAAACAAACAAAACGGTTGGATAATTCACACATTAAATTACACATACGAAATACAAACGCATGCGTGTACATGAAACATTAAAACTCAAACCCACAAACACTTAAAAAAACAAACGCCATAAATAGCAAAACACGAAAGAGACCTAAAAAGGAACCATGAAACACAAACAAAACAATTTTTTTAAATCGCCAGGCATAAATTATACAAACACGAACATTACACTCTTCAAACACAAATTGTGTTCACTTTCAGGTATAGCCAGCCAGTGACTAAAAACAACCCTCGTTCCCTGGAATTGGAGTACAAATTATAGTTCGTTTCGTTCGCGTGAACTCTAAAATCCGTTTGTTATTTTGTACCTTCACAGATACGAGTTCCGTGGCGGTATGAGCTCTAGTGCTTTGTTTGCTAAATGCCGCATCCGTTTTTCATCCAGATAATAAATTATTTAGTTTGAATTGATTTTCCTAGCCTACTTTGCTCGGGGAAATGATTCCTTGGCTAACAATTGTTGCAATGGCATTGTTGTTTATTTCTTTGTTTGTTGTTTGTTGTTTGTTATTGTTGTGGGGGGGGGGGGGAGTCGCTTTCCCGCCTTGTATGTATGTCATCCTCCTGTTCTTTAGTTGTAATTTAGTAGTTAGCTGGGCAGAAACCCAGTAGCGGTTATGGCCGCCTGAATTTAAAAATGAAAAAATAAATAAAAAAAAAATTCTCACTCAACTCGTTGTGAAGAGCCGCCGTCGTGTTGTTGTTACGCTTGCCTTGCCGAGAAAAATTAGGATTGGCATGGCAACGACGGCTCATGCCTCGTGATCGACATCCGCCAAAAACGGAATGTAAACCTGAATAAGTAAATTTGAATTTTAAACGTGAATGTACAGTCAGGATCGTTAGAAGCAGTCGACACAATGTGTGAGCAATAGTAGTCTATTGAAATTTTTATTTTTGATGTAAATTTTTAGCAGATCAGTCACGCTCACCGTTGGGAATGAAATAGTAGAAGCACTTAAAATAAGCACTTACAGTGGAGAGATATGGTCCGGGGTTTTCATTTTCCCTGGGTGAAAAAAAACCCTAGGGTTGCAAATAGGTGAGCTATGGTCAGGGTGAAAACAGAAGGGGAGGGAAAAGTCGAGGTGGTCGAACCCCGGGGATTTTGTGCTGAACCCCCGAGGAAGTCAAGAGTAGAAACCTCTAGGGAAAATATTCCACCCTCTAATATCCCAGGGGAAAATGATGTAGTGACTTATGCATCCGAGGGTGTTTTAAGCGAAACCCCAGGGGTTCCTTCCCCTCGACTTGCACAAGAGCATATCTCACCACTTTTCACTTTTTAAAATCCCTGGGGATTTCCCCCAAAACCCCCAGGGTTCGACCACCTCGGGTTTCGCTTTCCCCTGGCTTAATTTACCCCTTACCATATCTCTCCACCGTTAGAGGAGAGATATGGTAAAACGCTTAAAAAGTGGGCAATTTTTTACGCAATACCAAAAAATGCTGACCCCCCCTCCGACTGACTGT
>JAHWFP010249804.1:120218-133066 GCA_023313725.1 Lithobius niger
CAAAAAAAAAGAGCTGTAATTTTTTTTTTTTTTAACTATATGGTTGGTGAGGTCGCCACGTCCATTTTTCGCCAAAGTTTTTTTTTGTTTCGTTCGTGTGGCTACGCGGTCGGTATTCGCGAATAAAACTTCGCAACTCTTTCACCACTGACCTAATTTCACTTCTTAACGAGCTCAAATGTTAAATTGCTAAAGAATCTTCTTACCTCAATTTGGCAGATCCCCCGGATATCCGGCAATAATTGCAAACGAGATCACCATCAATTGGCTCGTTACGTCACCCCAGCCAGCGTATATAGTATATCCGGTGTTATTAGCGTCTGTGAATGTGAGGCACTGGAAAGGTCCCCATGCGGGATCCCCACGTGATAGGCCGGCTGCGCACGAGCTTCATGGCGGTGGAGAGAGAGAGAGAGACACCTACGTTGTGAATGGACGATTGATTCAGGATTGGGGGAAACCCGCGCAACGAAGACCCTCTCAACAACGAAGTGCGGATTGGACAGAGAGAGAGCTCACACGGCCACAGACCGCATTCGGCTTCACCAGACGGAATTCCCGACACACGGCGATGGCCGTGTTCGTTTCGATTGAACCCGACGACAGCCGAAGCTACGACCCCCGTGACGTCACAAGGGTAGACTATCACTAGGCGCAGCTTCCCTGCGATGAAGATCACGTTTGGGGAGGACGAGCGGGGGTCCCGGCAGCTCCTCCATGGATGAGCTCTATCAGCTGGCGAACTGGCGTTGAGCCCACATCCTACATAAACACACACACACACACACACGGAACCCAAGAGCAACGCTGCTTCCTCTCCGTCCGCGCTCTCTTGTCTCCTCTCGTATCCCTGAATGCTCCACTAGTTCGGCTTCCTGCCGTTTGAGGGGGCGTTGATCTGAAAA
Source organism: Lithobius niger (assembly GCA_023313725.1). Classification (NCBI taxonomy): domain Eukaryota; kingdom Metazoa; phylum Arthropoda; class Chilopoda; order Lithobiomorpha; family Lithobiidae; genus Lithobius; species Lithobius niger. The sequence goes on from JAHWFP010249804.1 coordinate 121,124, forward strand.
TCTCTCCCTCCCCGAGTCGCGGAGGTGTGCGCCGCGGATGTTCGTTGTTGAAAAGTGCTACGCGATGGATGAATGGTTAACTATAACTAACGCCGCTAAAGAAAGAGACAGTTCGTCGAATTACATCACCGATGAAGACGTCGTTATTGTTTGTGGTGTGCTGCCTGCGGTGATTTGTGGAGATAGACAAACAATTAAACGAATGAAATTAATTGGCGGAGCGAGCGAAACGAGCGAAGCTTACCCAGTAGATATAACGGGTAGCCTACCAATTTGTAAAACGGTTGGTTGGTTGCACTTTCGCAAACGAAAGGACGGATTCGAATAAATTTGTTACCACGCTTGACCCCCCCCCCCCCCCAAAAAAAATAGGATTGTAGAGGTTGAATTTGCCGTAAATCGACCAATAATTACGGAAGAAAAGTTACAATTCTCCGAATTTATCGATCTAATACTAACCATTGTATATTTGGAAGTCCTGAAAAGTTAAAGGGCAATTACGTCCATTTTGACATACATGTTTCACTTTTGGATCACTTAAACAATAACTAAACACAAGAATTTCTGTAAGAATACGTTACTTACATCCGATACAACAATTTAATTACTGCATCACCAAAACACGACACGGATCTCGCCATTGTTTTGCTGGAACGCTCAGAAATTAATGCCGACAGATGTCACTTTTCGATTTCGACTCGCAGCCCATTGAGATAGCTCTATTGACTGTGAGGTGCTCAAGCGTTTGACGGTCTTAGCTGGCCGGCAGTGTAGTGGCCAGCTAAGGCCGTTAGACGCTTGAGCTCCTCACAGTCAATACAGCTATCTCAATCGGCTGCGAGTCGAAATCGAAGAGATCCGTCTGTCGGCATTAATTTCTGCGCGTTCCAGCAAAACAATGGCGACCTCCGTGTCGTGTTTTGGTGATGCAGTAATTAAATTGTTGTATCGGACGTACGTAACGTATTCTTAACGCAATTCTTGTGTTTAGTTATTGTGTAAGGGATCCAAAAGTCAAACATGCCTGTCAAAATGGACGTAATTGCCCTTTAAGGGAATTTCAATTAACGAAGCGTACACCATGCTGGTGATGATCAAACGAACCTTAATCGACACGGACGTCGAGTCATGCGTCGTGTAATTTCACGAGCATCACAAAATCGATGCACTGATTATTTCACGCAAACTAATTCCAAATATTGCTAACAGTTCGTCCGTCACATTTCTCAGCAAGGCTACTTTCCATCTGCATCGTTCTAAGCACACGATTGGTTTGTATGTTTGCACGTTTGTTCGTCTACTCCTCCGGAAGTAAGTTCCTCCGACGAAGGTGAGAGTAAATGAAGATTGCGACAGAAGCGAGAACCTCACTTTGCTCGCTCAATCCACGCGCTTCCGTGTTTCAGAAACTGAATGTTTTGACAACCTTTTAAACCCTGCACACAGGCCTGCCATTTTACGCCCATCCGTCAATTATAGCAAAGCCAATTTTAAGTTTTCTATGTAGTATAGTAAAAAATACGTCGGCCTTTATAATTTTTTTTTTTTTTTGGGCAAGCAAGTTTATTTCTACATTCATACTTTGAACTGCAATCTCAAAGTTCATAACACATGTCAATAATTTTGGCTGGCCCGAAATCAACTAAAGTGAATTTTGATTTCCTGATGTTTTTTGAGATCTATATACATCGTGTTTCCTTTACTTCGTATTGATGCAAAAACATGACGTCATAGCTTCATAAGGCAAAGTTTACTTGTTTTAACATTTAAAATTTTACCTAACTTAATTTCTATTGACCTGCCTTTCTTTGATCTTACGCAACGAACACATTTCACTAGGGGCCATCCTTGGAAGCTTGCAGTTCAGGGCTCTCGCCTCGACTGCAGAAAATTTTTTGTTTGCGGTTCGTGTGGTACCCGTTTGGAATGCCCTACGTTCTAAAACAGTCTGTGCAAGTTCTTTAAGCGTTTTTCGTAAAGAATTTTTGTTGGAAGACTTGTCCCACTTCCTTAAGGGACCAACTTAACAGTCTCTTAATCACCGTCCCACTTTTACATGGGGAGGTGTTAGTGGCTGATAGATCCCTTCCGCAGCCAACCACTTATCGTGGTAAATTTCTTTATTTATATTATTTATATTATTATCAATGGAAACCGGACGTGGCCGCGCGGCACGTCGCCGTGTTTTTTGGCCGCCACGACGACTGGCCGCGCGAGCTGGCCGCTCAGTGTGCGGGCGCCCTAAGACGTCATGAGCAAACGTCATGCGAGTAAAAAAAACGTCATGCGAGTAATGCGTATTTGAGGGTCGCAAAATCAAGTTACAGCGATGAAAATAGGCCCAACGGAAGAGCAATTTTATTATCTTTCATGTGGTCCTCCTCCCATCTTTGTAGGTGCCTTGTTTCAAGAGGAGTAGAGGTACAAACACACACACACACACGCACATCGGCATCTGTGAACCAGTGGGCCGAGCTATCGAGCTCAAAACGGCATGTTAATCTGCGAACGTTTTTGCGTTTCACGGGGCTGTACGGACGAAAACAGCCATTTGCGACCAACATCCTCCGTCAGTCTAAAAACTCCCAAGTTCATGAGGATTGGCTAACTGTAAAACTGAAATTAACGAGGATTTGAAGCTGTTCACGACGCGGCGTTAAATCGCGCTGTGTGGTAGTAAAGTTTTCATTAATTACCAAACTTAATCAAAAATATAAACAGAGTAGCCATAAAGTACATTTTAGCTTTCTGTTTTTATTATGAAACTTAATCGTCTTTAGATTGCGTCAAATTGCGGGCCCCAGTTAATCTACGTTATTAAGGACGTATGATGTGCGTGTGTGTTTGTGTGTTTGTACCTCTACTCCTCCGGAACCAAAGCAGGTACAAAGATGGGAGTAGGACCAAACGAAAGATTATTAAATTGCGCTCAGTATAGGCCTATTTTCATCGCTGTAACTTGATATTATGACCCTCAAATAAGCGAAAGAACCTGAAAAACTAACGTCAAAGTTTTCTTAAACCCTCATGATGTTTGTTCATGACGTCATAGTTTGTTCATGAAAACCACCTCGAGCGAAGCGAGATGACTGGAAAAGGATGCACGGGAAAAATAACCTAAAAAGGACGACGTATTTTGCAACACACCACATATGGATCCTAAAATTGGTTTTGTGTTAACTGACTTGATGCATGGAAAAATCAAAACAATAGATTTGGTTTTAAAACGGTGTCAAACATTCGTGTTTTTGAAGCACGGAGGTGCGTGGATTGAACGAGCAAAGCGAGCAATTTCTGTATAGACTAAACCTTTTCAATGTGTGTCTCGCTTTGCTCTATCAATCTTTCATTTCTTACTTTCATAAGAGATTACTTCTGGAAGAGAAGAAGTACAAACGTGCAAACAAACAAATCGTATGTTTAGAATGATGTAGGTGAAATGTAGATAGATATGCTGAGGAATGTGACGAACGAACTGTGAGCAACATTTGCAATTAGTTTGCGTCAAAATAATCAGTACAATAATCAGTACATAGAAATTACATGAATCATGGATTGTCTTGAAGCTCTAAGTTGCTCACTAAGATGATCTGGAGAAGGATGCACGCGAAAAAATAACCTAACGGGACGACTTATTTTGCAACCTAACACATATAGATATTAAAATTGATTTTGTATCAACTGACTTGATGCATGGAAACCTGGTTTTAAAAGGGTGCCAAACTTTCGTGTTTCTGAAGCACGGTGGTGCGTGGATTGAGCGAGCAGAGCGAGCAATTTCCACGTAAACCTTTTCAATGTGTGTCTCGCTTTGCTCTCTCTCAATCTTTCATCTCTCACCTTCATAGGGGATTACTTCTGGAGGAGAAGACGTACAAACAAACAAATCGTATGTTTTGAATGATATAGATGAAATGTAGGCGCGCTTAGGAATATGATGGACGAACTGTGAGCAATAATTACAATTAGTTTGCGTCGAAATAATCAGCACATGATTTTGTGATGCTCTTGGAATCAAAGAAATTACTGGCAGCATGGATCGACGCGCACGTAGCTCTCGGGTGGCCAAACTGTTGGAATGATTTATGGTTATCATTTGTTCATGCTGTGAAGCCTTACAAAAAACGCATACTGCACTCTGACCATTTGCTTGTTCGTTTTAGTAGAATGTCTGTCAGCAGCACAAGAGTTGCAGCATGAAAGCTCCTCGAGCGTAGCGAGACGACGCGGAATGAGCGGGGCAAAGCGAGCCACTCCGTTAGTCTATATAACTTAGATCGTAATATTTGTTTGTTTATTTGTTTGTTTGTTTGTCTCCAGATCACCAAGATTCCCACTACTAATTCTTATTTCTTTTGTTTGTGCGTCCAGACGGAATGTCTGCGAAAAGGAATTGTCTGTTCTGTGTTTAACACACACTGTGTTTTCAACAAAGAGGCACAGTACGGATGACGTCATATGTTTTTCCAGTCACAATATTTTCATGCAAACGGGATCTAGGCCTCTATGTCCTTAACCCTGGATCTAACTAAATCCAATGAAAGTTTGGCCTACTGCTAATGGGAAATCACAGCATTTTTATGCAAATGTGAAATCACAGCAATGCTATATAAAGCTGGCAATATACTGGGGGCTGCCCTAGTTTAAACTATTTGCATATAAACGTAAGCTAAAAACACCGACGGCGTCAAATCGCGAGTGCCACTATAGTTTAACGTTCGGTTATCGCTACTTTACAGGAAAGTTTGGTTTATGTCACGACTTGAAACCGCGCCTTACATCAACTTGTTATCGACCAGGAGCTTTCAATTAACAATTAGGAGCATCATTTTTTTGCAGGCCATTTAGTTTTAACAACACGTCACAGAATCATCGGGACGCTTAGGGTCCAGTAAGTACCATTCATCACTTCACCCCCAATTACTAAAACGAATGGCAACTTTTGAACCAGTGGACTCAAAAACTTAAAGCGATTCACCGTCATGTCCAAGTTGACCAGTGCCCATGCCAGGTGTCCAATAATCCAACGTCAATCTAAAACTGGACCACATACTGGCTGTTAGTGATCCTAGGATCCTTGCCTGACCTGTTGCTATTGTAACAAATTGTTTATTTATTTATTATTATATACTGCGTCGACATCATTCCTGACAAGTGAGTTAAAAGTTGGTGAATTTCGAAATTTCTTTTCCTCCTAAATATTTGGCTGCTGCAGTGTGAGGAAAGGAAACACGCGACCAAATATCTACGTAACAAGACGCTATATAGGATATCCGTCCGGCTGGCTGTGCGCGAGTTTCCATTATCACTGCGTATTATCTAATGTCTATTATTGTAATTGTAAAGTTAATTTTGCTATTCATCAATATTTTAAAACTGAAATAGCGGCAATACTTTTTTTAAGCAATCAACCACCGTACACATTTCCATGATTAACCCCCCCCCCCTCCACTGAATATTTGTTTCCTGCTGTCAGCCCTGCAGGTACCCCACTAGTGGCATTTCGTCCGGCAATATAAATTACTGTTTTAATATTATTGTGTACTGTGCGATTGGCCTGAATATCCATCAGGTAACACTGGTGATTCATCAGTATTCACATAGTCGTTACTCATTTTTCGCTGGTATGTACGTCATTCAGTGTCCCAAATGTTCTGGTCTGATGTCCCCTCCTCCCGGGCCCCCCCCCCCGCCCCCCCACCGGCTACGATAACGTGGAACGTTGCGTTCAGTTGATTTTGCGGAAAAAACTAAAGAATAGCGATAGTTTCGGCAGGACCAGAAACACCAATAGGCCATTTTTCACCTTACACACTTGCTTCCGGTGTTCAGGCCATGGATTGAACGAAGGAGGTGTCCATGTCGCGGTTATGAGGCAGCCATGTCGGACGAAGTGACGTCCCACCACCTCCATCTGCGTGCAAATCCACTAGGGCGCCTTCGATAACTATACCAATCCAAACTCAACCAAACTCAACCATCTGGAAGCAGTTTGGTACCGTTAACACACAGAATACCCATGAGCAAACTTGCTCTGCCTCCAGACTGGATGAGTTTGGTTTGGGGTTTTCGAAGGCCCTGCTGGTCAAGTCATTTCAGATAAAACGGAAACGGAAACTCCTTTGCGGAAACGGAAACTCTATAAACGGAAACACATTAAAAAAAACCTGCATATCCGTTTATTATGGTTTGCTTTTTTTACTGAAGTAAATGCTTTTTTTCGTCGGCTAACAACGTAAACATAGCTTTTACTTATTTTTTATAAACTCCGTTGTTTATAAATCCACTAGTCACGTGCTTCCTTACAGCAATCGATTGGCTGTCCAGACTACTTTGATGGAAGTGGTGGATATGACGTCATATCACGGTGCCACTCAATATAGTTTCGAAAAACAATACTACCGGAACTCGAGCATGGACCATCTTCTCTAGTCGCCCTATCTTTGGGGAAAACCACGCCTCTATGATATCCCAGAACCAAGGCCAAGTGAGATAGCAGCTGCGTTCCTCATTCCATTCCAGGCCGGTCAGCTTTGCAATATTCCAGTATTAGATAGTGAACGACACGCCAGTAGCCATCCGGTACCGTACCGAAGGGAATTGGCATCTGAACATAAGTGTATGCGGGAGAAGCCCTCAGTAGACGCCAGATCGTACAGTTTAATCGTTACACTACGTTATTCTTTCTCATTGTTTAAAAATTAACAAACAGCCTAGTATAAGACGAATTTCCCCGCATAATATATCAGGGGTTTGCAACTGTACGAGAAACAAAACATTCCAAACCTTCGCTAGTCAGTAAGGCTTCTGGTGCTTGGCCGACGCTGGTAATGCCAACATGACGCTAGATAACTTCCCGTTCTCGTCCGAATGAGATTCGCGAGAGGCCATTCCTGCATTTTATTTATTTATTTTATTACTAACCAAATTATTGTAACGCCCTACGAAGAACATAACATCAATTTCAGACTAAAACAACAATTTTAAAAACAGGAGAACCATCATGACGGGCATCAGGTGCCCACCGTTCTCGCCTCTGCTCTCGCCTGAATGAGATTCGTGAGAAACACATCATTCACTCCTGTCGTCATCACTCCTATTGTGTGGGACACGGCAAACGCATATAGGCCTATTACAGGCAAGTTGTCTCAAATGTGAAAACGTCAGACCGTCATAAAGGTAATTTGGTCGAAGTAATTATCAGTGTGGGCCGAGTCTCTCCCGGAGACACTTCAGGCAGCACACATTAGGTGCTACGGAAGAGTAATGGAAGACACTACATGCTTCTGTGTTGACAAAGATGGCGGCCAGTGATGACGCAAGACACGCTAGGCGTCCGGTGTCATGAGTCCAGCATGAAACTCCTACCTTGCCCATGGCAAGTCGAGCCAAGGCAACTTAAACCTAACCTAAATTAAACTAGGTTAACAATAGGAAACGCAATACACGCCAGAATTCATTATTTAACGCTTCTCTTAGCCAGAGCTTGAGTCTTAAAGGGGGATTACCACCAAATGACAGCATCGATAGCCAGTTGCCGATATCTAGTTCTGTGTAACCCTTACTTTCAACAGGCAAGGAACACACAACTAAATTTCTTTTTACACAATAAACAAGCCACGTGCCTCCTTAATTACTGAGTGTAAAGTTGGTGCGCCCACGCGTACCAGGAAGCAAGAGGTAAAATTAATCCGAACGCCATCACGCCATCTAGCGACAGTGACATCGTTAACCATGACCGCTTGCTCCCTGATGCACGTGGACGCACGAGGCTAATCATGGCTACGTTGCAAAGTGGCCGGCAACAATAGCACCTCTGTAAACAATGACACTTAATTTACCACACCATAATATTATTAGCCAGCGAAATTGTTTAAATGCTGGGATGCGTGGCCTAGGGTCGTTTTGTCGCAAAATAAAAATCAAATGAGATCAAAAATCGACGATGAAAATTAAAGGGGCCGGTGTACCTGATTCCCGCTGATTCAACTCGGCTCAATAGTCAGCATTATTGAAGAAGTATTGTGTTTGTTGCTAATTGTTAGAGCGCATGTCCGTTCTTACTGTCGGTCGCTCGCCCTTTTTCTTTGCTACCGTGCTAAGAATGAACCCGCTCGCCCTCTTGGTGATTGTTCCAGGGTACAGCTGATTAGCCGGCATTATTGATGCTTGCTTTGTTTGGATATGATCACTGAAGTTGGCACGGTGGATTTCTATGTCACTGGCCATCCGCACTCTGCTTTCAACAGCTGGTAAAGGTTTTGCGGCTAGACTTCAGGCCATTGGTAGCTACAGTGCAGCGACGCGGGTTCGTCTGTGATTAGGCCTACCTGTCTCTGGGGGTTGGTGTGCAGCATGTTGACTACCGGTAGCCATGTGGAGGCCCCTGACACTTTTGAAAAAATGCCCTTTTTTGGCCTTTAAAAAAAACAAACAAGAATTTCATAAAAAATACATAAACTGCTTATGCAAAAAATCGTAACATTATTATTTCACAGATGAAAGACAAAGCTCTCTATTGGGCTAAAGTTTACATTAGGCACATACTCGATATCCTTACGATATTGATTCCACATGGCTCCAACACTTTCCTAAATACAGAGAGAGTTTGTTTTAGAGCGCGGAAATGTGTTAAAACGACTTAAAGCAGTAGATTTTGTGGCGCCACAATCCGTATATCTATACGGTTTGCGTTCGCTCGCAGGGCCGGCAGGGCACCTTATATATATATTTTTTCGTAAACATATCCGATAGGTGGGTTGTTATTGTCAGTTTCGTGTGGTTTTGTGTGGTTTTGTTGTTATTGTCAGTTAGGTTAGGTTAGGTAAGTTTGGGGTTTGGCATTTCATACTGGGGCAGTTAATTGGTTAGGTTATGTTAATGATGATTTAACGAGTTTCCACAATTTGGGATCAATTTGTAGTGCCTTCCGTGAAAATTAAAGGTAGGTTTTTTTTTCTCTTTTTTCGTTTTTCGGGCCATATGCGTAAAGGGAACATGGGAAGAAAACGGGCTCTCCTCCGATTTTTTTTAATGGACTAAGAATTACCTGCTGAGTAATGTTTTCCTCTTCCATTTTTGGGGCAAACGCACCGTTTGGCCGTGGTGAAGGTCCAAAGTTAGCACCGCGCCGCGCCAGAAAGCATGAAACTGGGCGAAAGTCAGACAAGTGAAATGCCAAACCCTAACCTAACCGACAATACCAACAAAACCACACGAAACTGACAGTAACAACTCACCTATCTGAACTATTTACGGGAAAAAAATATCAGCTGGAAACATGGGAAGAAAACGGCCTCTCGTCCGTCAGCGCAAAGAGTGCGGCTTTCATTAATTTCTGACGGCCAAACGAAGCCTTTGCCCCCAAAATTTTATGAGATGTATTGTTCAGTTGATCATTTTACGTCATTCTAGCCCAACGAGAGATCAATCGGTGAGTAGCCCATATTTTTCCCATAAGTCGCTCAAAGTAAACTTGTTCCCTTTATTGTTTATTTTACTATCGAAAGTAATCGTGGAATGAATTTATAATTCTGCCTTTATTCCGTTAGCTACGCACTTATAGTATGCACTATCCCGTTGCCTCACATGTTTGTCGAATTGATTATACAACAACAAACTGTTACACTAAATAATCGATTATACAATAATTACCTGATTAGCAGGAGCCACATAACTACCCGAATTGCCAATATGTGTAGAAAGCTCGGACAGCCTTCCCGGCAAACCGTCAAGTAGCCACCATTTTTTTTTTTTCAGTGGTTCGCCAATAGCCCAACAACAGATAGAATCCCGTTTTCCATGCATGTTGTCAAAACCTGAAATTAGTTGGGCCAGTTCCGGTTCAACTTTTTTTCATACAGAAACATAATTGGCAAAAATTTTTAGTCAAGGACCTACAACCCTTCATACGCAAACGATTTAACCATAAACTCTTCAATAACAACGCCTACAATTTACTGGCACGTCTTCTAATCGAAATCATGAAAAATCGACTAATATTTCAGTCACTTCCGGCCAGACGGTACAGGTGATAGGCATGCCCCGTTCAAATAAACGACTGGAGTGGGATGTGACGTAATTAAACAATAGCTCACGACACAAGCCCCTTTTTCTCCCCGACTGTATTTCAATAATTGCTTTATGCATTATATGCATAAGCAGTTAAAAGCATAGTGGACCGTTTTTAATTTTACTTAGTATTTCTCTGTAATCTAAGAAAGAACGTTCTGGGGTAGGATTGAGCAAGATTCGTTTCGTTATAGGCGACTCAATAAACTTGACACCGACCGTACTTTTTACTGGAAACAGATTAATTACCACCCTTTTTGTACTGGTTAATTTATTATATTTTTAAATTTTCAGTATATTCCCTGGCCAATCCTTAATCACACCAAATTCTGCAGCCAATCATACATTTTTAAAGCGGTCGTATCCTTAAATTCAGTTTAAAATCCATTGCCGACCTTCTACAAAATAGCGCGTCATTTCACGGTACCACCGCCGCCATCCCGTTGCTGACGGGCGCACACCTCTGTTCCCGACACGGTCGATTCTATTGATAAAATGCCGACCAGACTTGTGAGCGAGTCATGGCTGGCGTACGCGAAACGCAGTTGTATGTAACCACACTAGCTGTTTGTGTTAGACAGGAGATGACTCGCGCACAAAACAAACACACACAAAGCACAATATTTGACGTTGTTGGCAGGGGGGGATTTTTATGCGCGGATTTTTAATTTTTTATTAAGGTCGGCTGTGTTTAGGGAACACAGATTCTAACGCGCACTGCATGTGTCTAACTAAAGCTGCATGCCGTTCTATGTGCTACTGTAATATTTCTGTTAAAAGTAGAGTTCGCTCCATCCCCGACCTACTCACCCCTTCCAATTTTTTTTTTTTTAATAATCTAGTGTTCAGTCTTTATCCATCACAGGACAAACTGATGACGTTACATAACAATACGTGACGAACTGATGACGTTAATGGTGCCTAATCGCCGAATGACACGTGCCTAAGCGCCGCCTACCATTATTTAGTTCCATGTAGCACTTGATTTCAACAGGCGAAGGAACGGGCAAAGAAATTTCTTTTTACACAACAAGCAACCCGCGTGCCTCCTTAATTACTGAGTGTAAAGTTGGTGCGTCCACGTGCGCCAGGGAGCAACCGCTCAAGGTTAACGATATCACCGTCACTCGATGGCGCCCATCTAGCGGTTCAAAATCTGCGTATCAAAACGGTCGCAGATTTATAAAAAAGCGCCAGTTGTTACATTAGGCTTAACTAAGGTAAGGTAAGTTTATTCACCCAACACATATAACAAAATTACCACAAAAACAAACACTCATTCCGCGAGAGCTAATGCTCGCGTGTGGTTTGACAGCAGCAGACAAAGAAAAACAATTGAAAACTAGCATTTTTGCACACAGAATCAAAGGTTAGGCGCCAAAAGAACAACAACAAAACAACATTGAAATAAGATTAAAAAAAGTGCATCGATAAATATATATATATACGCAACAAATTTACGAAAAGGGAGATAAAAGCAGAACACAAAGCGGAACAACTTCATCTTCAACAGCCGGAATTTTCGTAGTTTTTTTTTTTTTTTAATTAATTTCTTTGAGCTTTAACTCAACAGAAGCAATGTAATGCTTGTATGTCTGCACCGGCTCAGTTTTGAACATTACCAGTCTTTTTTTTTTTGAGAGCAGAAATATCTGGTAAAGGGTAGGGGCAAATTAAACCAGGGGATTTGAATCGGGAAATCACCGATCATCGTTAGGGGCTGGAAGATTGGCCAGAATAAGTTGTCGTAGCTGCTGACGGAGTATGGTAGTCTCTCACGTTACCCTGGCCGGCAGTCCTGGTGGGGACTTTGCCATGACCCCCTTGTAAAGTTGCCATCTCTTGCTTGCTGACTTGACCGTAATTACCTAA